>SNQJ01S0118863.1:2812-22579 GCA_010110895.2 Picea sitchensis
GATATTGTATTTTTTTTTTAAATACCTACAAGAAGGTCTCTATTGCGACATCTTGGAGTGTCGCTCCCATAGCAACCACGTCGGAGATGATACCTCTTAACGTCTCTCTTCCCATGTTTTAGACGTCTCTCTTGCCACCTTAAGAACGTCTCTTTTGCCACCTTTGAAACGTCTCTCTTGCCACGTCTGAAACGTCTCACTTGCCATGTTTGCAATGTCTCACTTGCCACGTTTGAAACGTCGGTCTTGCCATGTCTGAAACGTCTCACTTTCCACGTTTTCCACGTCTCACTTGCCACGTTTGAAATGTCGGTCTTGCCACGTTTGCAACGTCTCACTTGCCACGTTTGAAATGTCGGTCTTGCCACGTTTGAAGCGTCGGTCTTGCCACGTTTGAAACGTCGGTCTTGCCACGTTTGAAGCGTCGGTCTTGCCAAATTTGAAACGTCGCAATACAGACGAAAAACTAGGTCGTCGGAAAACCGACGTCATGTGAAATGACGTTTGAGGGGGTCCGAGGTTTGTCGGTCTTCCGAAAATAGAAAGTGGAAATTACGTCGAACGCGCCATCGTAATTTGACCCAAATGCAATAGTGTTGTAACCCTTACTGCAACAACAGTCCAATAAATCAGCCCTCACAATCAACAAACAAATGGAACAATACACCCTTTGAGTAGGTCATTGGGGAAGGTTTGGGTGGGACTGTGATATGGTTGACCAGACAAGCAAGAGAGACAACAAACACTGCACTGGTGGTCATCTAGATTAGCACATCTGCTTCTGCATACTCTGCATAACTGACAATGAATTTACAAGGGTATAAGCAACACAAAATGAGGAAATTATTCAGGAAAAGATGAGGTCATTTGAACAGATTTTGGGATGGCCTCATAGTTGGAAATGTTTAGGAACAAAACGACATGCAATAACCCTAAAAAAATGGAACATATGCTTCAGATCTGAACCTTGGATACCCTGCAGATTTCACACAATAGACTGACGGCTTGAGGAAAATCTTACTTGGGCAGCAATATGATAAGATCAGACCTGCAATGACAATGCTAAACAACACTAGGGTTTGACAAGGTACAGATTGACAACAAATGAAAACACTTAAAACCCTCCAATGCTAGCTAAAGGTATCGGTCAGCTGCAAAAATTCATAAAGGATATGCAATGAAGCTCAAAAAGACACAAAAAAGATAAATTTGCTTTTTATGTTTTAGGTAGTTGAAGACAAAAAGAAGACCAGTGCCAGAGGGATTATGGGGTCACCACTTCATGTCCAAGTGAAGGATAGGATTTATGATATGGTAGAGTTGATAACACCCAGAGGATTTCCCCTCAAGCAATACCTAGGGCTAGAAGGTTCCCTTCTAGGTTGCAAGGGAGGATTAATCCATGGAGGAGCTTTTATTTGCAACATGGATGTAGTCAAAATGTCAACCTAACTTAAAAAATTAATAAGTTGTAGTTATGTTAAGAAAATTGAACCTTTCATTTCTAATAAAGGTAAAACCATAATAAGCCAACAAAGCCCCCAACTTTAATGGAATCCTCTCGTAAAGAATGGAGCAAATAGACTTTGACAATGTAACCAAAGGAAATCCTAGTTGTTGGTAAGGAAAGAGAAAGAGAGAAAGAGAAATGGCCAAAGGCTATAGATAGTGAAGGATCTATTCTTGCAACCTTCAAGTAAGTGCCCAAGGGTTAGCTCAAGTGGTTTGACTTGTCAAGCCAAAGTCGTAATGGCCAAGGTCACAAGGTCAAACCACCTGGGTTCGTCAAGGTTAGGCGTACATGTTGTCAACCAGTGGCATTTACCTCAAGCACCATTCATGGAATGTGGGGAAGTGCCTAGAGAGTTTCCCCAAGGAAGTTTCCATGGAAGAAAAAACCCTCAAGGAAGCAATAGGAGTGGAAACATGCAATTAAGCAACAATAGTTGCATTGATAAGGGGGATAAAACTTTGTCTCAAATTTGATGACAAAAAGATGACCATCAAAGAGAAGCCAAAAATAATCATAAATCACCTTAAAAGTAACTCGATGAGCCCAACCTAGGAGTTTACAAGACAAATCAATTGGTTTAGTTACACGATTTAGAACCTAGGCCAAGTTGAGTTCTCTCATATAATAAGATTAATGAATAAAGTGGCAAATATCCTAGCCAAAATTTGGCAATTTGAGGTTCACCACATCAAAAAATATTCACCACAAACAAGGCTAAAGAGGAAAGGAATTGACAAAACCTTCTTGATAGCTATGCAATTATACACCCAATACCTTAAATTCAATCTCTTCTTCAATCTTCTTAGTCCTCACACCTTTACCACCCCAGCTTCAAAGCTTATCAATCTTATTAAGATGTCKCTTTTACTAGTCATGTACCGTCACAAAGAAGGCTCATACATGCAAGCACTTTTTGTTAGCTTCAAACCCTCCCAAACAATTGCCATAAAGTTGGCAATCTTAACACACAATTCTTAGCATTTATGCGGTAGGAAAATTCAAATCCACCCCATATCACAATCTTTCTCTCAACCTCAACAATAAGTTCCTCCCTAGAACAGAGCTTCAGTGCCTTCTGCGCTTCTCAACCCGTTGAATGGAGCACCCAGTTGAGCAACCTAGATGAATTCCAACACGACAAAGGAGGGAAAGAACAAGGAATAATGCAAGAAGGGAGATGATCATGGGCCCACCACGAATACCAAAGCACCAAGAAATTACAAAGATCACATGTGATCCTCTCAAGACTATGTCTAAGATAGAGAACTACATCCAAAATATACTCGTCAATGGCACAATAGAGACTCAGAAATACCCCAAGGTAGCACAAGAAACTGGTAAATGAAGGACAAGGAGAAAGTCGTACACCATGGAAACTTACCTAAGGAAGGGAAATGTTAATGTTCTAGCCCAACATGAACAACAACTCACACAAATGGAGCAAAACTATCAACTTACAAATGGAGCAAAAATCCCTCTACCATGAAGATATAGGAATCGGGAGGAAATAGTAGTATAAAATACTACAATTCTCTTTATGTAAGAGAGGAAAGTGCTTGAAAGAATTTTTTTTAAATAAAATTAAAAATTATAGTAAAATTTGGGAGGTAATTTCTTTGGATTCATAATTTTTTTGAGGATTGGCTATCCTTTGGGAACTGCATAATATTTTGTTTCAAAACTTCTTGGTGATCATATGGTAGCTTCTTGTCTCCTATCTAGAGGTGGGATCAAATAATTAGGTACCATCACAAACTTTTACAGGTCCACCTATTTTCTACTCAAGGAATTTTTCTTAAATAATTTAATCTCTCATGAGGCTACAAGTGAATATCCCCATTGGGTCATTGGAAGCGAATTCAATTTAATAAGGTTTATGGAGGGGGAAAAGTAGGCTTACCTAGGAAAAGCCCTCTTTTTAAGTTAATTAACTACTTATGAATTATCACCATTTTGTTGACACTTTGCTTGGCATAAACTTGTTCACATGAAATTATAGCAAAGCTAAACAATACCACGTAGGGGAAATACTTGATAGTTTTTTTTGTTAGAGGGTTTTTTGACAATCAATATGAACTGGAAACTTAGGTTGTCCTAGGGGTGGATTCATGTCATTGGCCTATTTTATTATCAATAATGGCCATGTCTAAGATGATAAAATGACCTTTCCAATTTGAAAAGGCATGGCTCATCCATCTAGGGTTCAAGGAACAAATGGGCAAGTGGTGGCATGGGCTCCAATTTTGCAAGGTGTCACCTATATTCATATTTCAATTAAAGCTAAAATCCATTAAAGGAAACCCTAGGAAGTGGAGAAGGAAAATTTTGGAAACATATTGGAGAGGAAAAGGACAATATCTCAGTTGATGAAAGAGATACAAGAAGGGATAATGATACAAGAAGTGACAAAAACAAAAATACATTTAGGGTCTTGACACATCCCCTTAAACAAAAAACTAAGAACACAGTAACATCAACCAAGAATCCATCGAGTATGCGGGGGTGAGAAAAAATTATCAATGGTGAGAATAACTTACCGATTTATATGGCATTGTGTTTCTATTCTCCATATTTGTCTCTGAGGTAGGGTTTCTCTTTGTCTCTGGATGGCACTTTATCTTTGTCCTTGCCTTGACCGTGGTAGGGTTGCTCTGTCTCCTTGGTTCTTTCTCTATGTATGTGTCTCGGTAGTGGTTGTCTCCTTGGTGCTTTCTCTATGTCTGTGTCTCGACAGTGGTAGGGTCACTCTATCTTCACATCTACAAGTTGTGAGCGCTTTCTCTATGTCAGTGTATCGACATTGGTAGGGTCGCTCTGTCTCCGCATCTGCAAGTTGCGAGGGTGAGGGTTCTGGTGGTCAAATATTATTAGGGCATGGGTTTGAATATGTTATATATATAACATTTGTATATAAATCATATAGCAGGCGGGGGGTCGGGATTTGTTTATATATGAAATGTATATAACATATATGTGTGTTATATTTTTTTTTACCATATATGTTTATTTATTTATATGTGTTTATTTAGTTATATATATGTTTATTTATATGTGTGTTATATGTGCCAAAAAAATTTGTGAAATTCCCAAACATCTCATTGCTACCCAAATGGAAAGTGCTCCACCTCAGTTACCTTCATGGATATCCCAATAATCCCTTAATTTGGTATGATTACTCCATGATTTTCCTAAACATCCAAAGCATATCCTCCCAAAATTTGACACATATAAATCAAGATCACCGCAAGACCATATAAAAACTTATATATGGCTRTTTGGTTATTGAAAGTGGAACACATAGATGTGCTATGCAACAAGTTTACTTATACTTTTGAAAACAAGGTTTGAACATGGTATTTCAATCTTCTTTCAGGATCCATTAATGATTGGGATGATATTGAAAAATCATGTGTTGGTATGTTTGGTGAATAATCCACTCTAGTTGCACATTTGAAACAACTAATAGACATTAATATGGATAAGAAAGAATGAATAAAAGACTTGAACCAACATTTCACCACCATTATAAATAAAATTTCAAACAATTATGCCCCAAATGAAGAAGTAGTAATTGAATATTATACTTCTCCTTTGCATGCATCTATTGCCATGTTTGTTAATATATCTAGTAAAAAAAAATGGATTGTTTTACTAGAAGCAAGGATGTGGAAAAGGACATGTTGAGCATAGCACGGAATCTAGGAAATGAAGATGATAAGATCACTCCTAATAAATTCATTTCTCTACACAAACCGCCCTTGAAAACAAATACTGAGCTTCAAGATAAAGACCACATAGACACATAGAGCATATTATGTTTGGTTAGGAAATTATCAAATGAGATTGGGAATTTGAAAAAAACTCTAGAGGAGGTACCTCTAGCCCAAGAACTCTCAAACATTTATATGGAAAAGATATCACTTCTCCAAAGTGAACTTGCAAATTTTAACTTGAAATTATAGGGATGAAAAATTATTTTACTTATTCATTATGCAAATAATTTTGAAAAAACATGTCCTCAATGGCTACATTTTATTACTCTAGTGGAAAATCAATTTCTAGATCAACAAAGATAGACCGAGTTACCTATCCAAAAAGTTGAAAATGATGAATTTGTGGAAGAAGAAGAAGCAATTGAGGCGAAAAAAATGTTTCTATGGGACATCTCTCTTGGACTTCAATTGGAATAAGAGAAAATGGTAGAAGAAATCTAGGACACCCAAACGATACAAAGAGATTATAACCTAAGAAACATGAGTTTGTTCCTTCAAATCCTTCTACATCACAACCTATTATAAATCCTAAGAAAACTATAGTTATTTTCTCACCCAATAAAACAACAGTAACAAACATACCTTGGATGGACATGGATTACAACGTAATTGAATATATGAAGAAAAGAAAGGAAAATGTTTCGATTTTTTATATTTGTAACATTCTTCAACCAAGAAACATTATTACAAAACCTTTTAAGACATCCCTGAATGTGCCTTAGAATATAATGACAAATTTAAAAGTGAAATAAAATCCTACTCTGTTAAAATCAAATTCTGAGGAAAAACAAAAAGCTACTATGAATGATAATATAATTGGTAATCATCCAAGTCTCAAAACCCACCCTTTTTGCCGACCTTTGAAATATTCAACCACAATATACATATTTTTTTGTTAATTCATGAGCATCCTAAAATGTAATTCCATTTTAGTGTGCAAAAAGATAAATGGTACTCCAACCAAGTGTTATACTCATATTATTCAACTAAATAGCTCACATGTTAAAGTTATTGGGGAACTTAAAGATGTTTTAATCTCACTAGATACTAAACCAAAGGTATATTAGATTATAGAAATTATTGTGTTTGATATTCTCAAATATTATGATTTTTTTCTTACTAGGCATTGGTCTCAGAAGTTGTAAGGATATTTTTCCATAGATTGGTCTCATCTATGGCTACCATGGAATGGACAACAAAACCAAACTTTTGTTGATCAAAAGAACAATATGAAGCATACAATTATAGAATTGGAAGGATCCAATGAACCTATACAATTTTTTGCAGATATTACACACACCAAGGATATTTTTCCTATGTTTGTTAGTCATTATTGAAGGCCTCCTATTTTTTAGGAACCTCTCCTACATTCTAGGAGAATATTCTCTTCAATTGACTAATGGAGTGGAGTCATTCAGGGTAACTTTGGTTTTATCACCAAGTAACCTTGGGATGATCACCATGAATGCACACTTACCTTGGGATCATCACCAGGAATGCACATGCCTTGTTCATGCTTGATCTCCTCCTCATTTCACTAAGGTCTATATAGTTAATTGAGGGCTACATGACTATTTGACTAAGACCAGGTGGAAGCTAACTCTAGTAACTTCCTGTGTGTGTGTGTCCATATCTCTCTATACCACCACTATGGTCCATTAGTTGAGCCATGAAAATTATATCATGTATTTTATCATTCTTTCATTTGGTTAATAAAATTTATTATTCTTTCACTCCCATTTTTCTCTCTTCTCCTCACCTTTGCAAGTTGTGTATGTTAATTTTCTAGCTAGATCTTCTATGCAGGTATTCACCACATCTTACATGGTATTAGAGACTAGAGGGTACTAGGAAAAATGTGCACCAACACTTTATTTGTAGGTATTGAAGATTGAATAACACAAGAAGAATGAAATTTCCACTATAAACAATTCTAGCCTCGTACAATTACTTCGAATGGAAGAAAAAGATAGATATTTTGCTTAGAGGTAGAGGATTGTACAGGTTGACCATGGATACAAAAACATAAACCAAATATTCCATTGAAAAATACAAATACCTTAATAGAATGGATGATGCTTACAGATCCCTATGCATGCACATGTCCCCTAAGTTGTTGTTTCATGTATCATCTTGCAAAAACCCAAATGAGATATGGACCACCATGGAAGGACTCTTTGGAAAACAAGATGAAATGAGAGGTCACTTGCTTGAGTTCAAACTAATTTCATTGGATCTAAAAATCTTTGAAAACATCTAGTATTTCTTCACGAAGTACAAGGATTTGTTGATGCAACTCAAGGCTTTCAGGGTCGACAGATCAAAGGAGGAAAAGTAAATGGTTCTCGACATTTTCTCAAAACTTGGTCCAAAATAATCAGTGTTTGTTTCCACATTCCACATTTAGAGGTTCACTACTGGAGCATCCTAGACTATGCCCTCTTTGGAGACCTTCATTGAGGCCCTGACACAGGAGAAAGATAAACTCATCAAAATGGGTGTAATCAAGAACTCAAAAGCACATGTAATCAAGAACATGAAGTACAAATTCATTTCCTACTCTAATATCACTTGTAACAACCCCAACCCAACAATTATGTTGTGGATCTACTACTCATGAACTAGTATACCAATAAATTTAAGAAACAAAAAGAAATAGTTTTCCCGAGTATATAGAAAAACCATAGCTAAGTTATTTACATCATTTGTGAAATAATAAACAATAGTCATTAAACAAGAGTAAAAAAATTAATTTTTTATATTAAAGAGTACAACTTTTCTGAGTAACCATGCCTTGCTAAAGTCCTTTCTCTTGGTGCAAACTAGGCCTTTCCAGTTCTAGAACAATTGATCCATTAGGGAAAACATGAGCCTTGGTTAGTTTTACTCTTAACCACTATATAACTAAAGAAATTGGTAGTACCCCAATGTAGAGACCTCAATCCTAGTCGCTAGGAAGGGATTTCTCCACTCTATTAGTACCAATTCCAAAAACTAATGAAATAACATTAGGTAACAAATATCAACACAACCAAACAACTCACATAATCGAAATTATACACAAGATCAAAACCTTCTAACTAGTGGAGAGGCAATTAGTAAAATATTCATTGTCTCCAGCCCATAGGCTATGATGTAAATCAACACCTCCAACCCTCAAGCTACAATGTAAATTAGAACTGCAACTCATTGCTACAATGTTCCTCACCTCTGACAATAAGTCTCCCAAACACAACCAAGAAAAAGAAAGGATACCTTTGGATTATAGGCTACCATATCTCCCTACCTCATCTATCTACTAGTAAAAAACTATGGATAGAAGCTAGGTTCCACCATTCCCATGGTACAACCTAACAAAACAGTAAACGAAGACACCTAACACAAATTACCCAGTAAATGGGTCCAATCCTACATGGGTCAATTCCACTAGTATGGTTCCCCAAATGGAAGCTCTCACCCTCCCTATTTATGCTCAAAATTAGTGAGGGTTAAGTTTTAGTTCAGGTCCCATGGTATCCCACCCCCAAATTCACACCACTAGACAAAGCACTCAACAACACTAAAACACTTAAATTAAATATAAAAATAGATCAAACCCCCTACTTAGGTAACTTGTACTCATTTTAGGTTCACACAATTACTTTTGAGCAAGGGTCTATTCCTCAAGTATGCATTGTTCACAACAAATAAACATCAAATCATTCAACTTACTCCCAACATTTGATCAATGTTAGTGTAGGTATCGAAAATATGTAACTTGATAACATGTAATTTAGCATTAGTATCTACACTAAACATGAGTAATCATGAACATGCATCACACCATCATAATCCTTTTAACTAATTAAAAGCAATACCCTCATATAATGGATAATACAAAATTAATAACATCACTAGCACATTTGTCCCATTTTGCGACGGTTGTTTCGACGCTTATGTGATATTATGTCATTGATATGGCGACGTATTTGGAGTCTTACGACATTTTCCGATATTTTTCTTGGTGTTGCCAATATTGTTTTCTTCGGACCCTTGGTGATATTTTGTCGATGTTGATGTCGATGTTTGCAACATTGATTTTAACCATTCACATTAATTATCCATAATCCTTATCCCTCATAATTCCTAACCAATAACCATTAATACATAAAACCATCCAGATAAAAACCCCTAAACGACTAGTCTCTAATTAATATCCTCTAATCCATATAATTCTTGAAACCATTAACACTTACAACCCCTATTACCCCTAAACCTTATATACCTTAACACCTAACCCATAATTAATATAACTCTTAATCCATAAACCCACTAACCCCTTTAACTCCTAATCCATAAACTCACTAACCCATTTAACCCCTAATCTCTAATCCTTATAACCCATAAACCTGTAACCCTTAAAATATATAAACCTAAGATAAATCCTCTAACTTCTACATACCCAAACCCCTTTAACCTCTATCCCCAATAATGTATTATTCTTAAATTATATAAGTCTTAACACTCATAATATCTAACCTCAAACTCTTGTAACCCTAAATCCCTTGTACAATCCCTAACCATTATAATTAGTGTGAGCAGCGTCCCGTTATAATTGGTGTGACTCACATATTTCACCCTAAAACTATAAGAAACTGATCACAACCCCTATAAACCTTAACAATTACAACCCTTATCAACTAATAACTAATGTAAATTAACCCATGGAACCCTAAAACTAACAATCCATGATATCTATAGCATAACCCTTATAACCTAATCTCCATGGCGCAGTGTATGATGAATTGATGAAGAACGTTATGTACTCATTTTGATCAAACCCTCCCTTTCTAATTAATATATTCTACATGAAGTCTTTTTCTTCATGCGAAACCGTATAACACCATTCAAATTAGACGCAATATTCTTGCGATGAATTAGCGCTCGACCGAGATGTTTTAAAAGATGGTATATGATGATCTCTCTGCGTGATATCAAATGATCAACCTAGGGTTTTATTTCATATTTGGTTTATCAGCTTTAAATCTCAATTTGATACTCTGCAAACTAAATTTGTACCTTGAGTTAAATAGAAATATGAAATTTGGATCATTAAGATATCTACTAGAACATATGATGGTATAAAATGAAAGAGCTTCTCTTGGTTCAAGAATAATTTATCCCTCTCTTGGAACAAAGGTGATGAAGGTGGAATCATGGCCCTCCCTCCCCATCATCACTCTCAATTCTAAAGCTGATCTATAAAACATAAAGAATAATCCAGAAAACAACGTCTATTCCAGTTTGTGCATGAAACTACAAAACAAAATTAATGAAGGAATTTGCAATGAGTATGTGTTTTCGATGATATTTTGATCTACCACGTGCTACTATATTGACAACTTTTCATTTGTTGCTAAAATTGAATATAGTCATGTACCTAATCGAACCTCAAGATCTGTGCAATCATCCTTATTCTCTATCTTGGTATTATTCATTGAAATCGACATCTGTATCATCAACCGGTTCTGAAACGATGTTGAAAATATTGATGATATCAATTAATGCATCAATGTCATTTTAGGAGCATATTTTCATCTGGGCATCCATCGAGGAGTTACAGTAGCATGCCATGCACAGATCATGATCTTCTTCATCTTATTCATCTATTGACCCTCCATGATCTTATGGATCTATCTTATCTATCGAAACATCTTCTTGATCTTCAATATCATCTTCTTCCCGTAAATTAGTATACTTAATTGTATCTTGGATGTCTTTCCTCCTGAAACATTATTGACCTGGAATATTGCATTTATCTCACTATCATAATTTTTCCTTGTGTCATCCAATTGTTTGATCGCGAAATTTACGACCATTGCACCATAGCCTTGTGGTGACCGAAACGTTGTCAGATATGTAAAAGATTCATTGTCAATTAGTAAATTAACATATTTATATAACCCGAAGTGTCACGAAAATGGGTGCGAGTCACACATTAATTATCATATAAATAAATGAATCAAGTGTTGAAATTGCTTGTCCATCTTTCAAACCATTTGCTAGATCAATTTCCCTTTGTTTAACATTGGCATCTCCATTACGGCGAACTTCTCTAACCAATTCGGGCGATCGTTGCCATAACCTACCTCCATTATATTTGTTTACATATTTCAACCCATACATTCATCTAGTCAAGATTGTTTACAATTTATAAATGCAGTGCATCCAACTCTAGAGAAACTGAATAAAAAAAAAAACATAATTCAACAATATTAAATATTGGTTATAGTAGCCTGTATGAAGGAATTATAATTATAAAATATTTATAATTTATGAAATAGAATTATAATATATGTCAATAATTATGATGTATACACAAAAAAGAAACTTTATATGTGTATTAGTATAAATTGTCACAATTATTAATATATTACCTCATTTTTCATTCTACCTTTCCCCAATAGATGCTCATGATCTTCAAATTTTTTTGATGGATTTCACATCAAATCGATCCACTGCATGCATAGTTAGTGTTGCTAATTTAGGAAGATAATATTTAATATACACCATGGATTTAAATATACCATATATCCCTCTATAGAGACTCCTTAGGATGTGCTCTTTCTAACCAATACATACGCAATGATTTCAAGTTACCTCTCCACCATCCATTGATCTTGTGAACTTCTCCTGAAGTTTAATTTCCTCAACTTGGTGTATGGGGTGGTGTTCTTGTGCATTGAAAATATAGGAAATTATATACTTTTCATTTCACATTAGATGAGAATTTTCTCTCTCTTTCAATACTTTACATCATCTTCATGGATTTATTTCAGTGAAAACCATCCTTGAGGCTGTGACACAAGAAAATAGCATGTTTTAACATAACATAATATAATGTAATATATTACACTACATTAGTACAGAAGCAATAGCCTTAATTAAGTACAACAATGAATTTGAAAGAAAATTTTGCATATAAACCACAACTACATCTTACCTCATGTATTTTCCCGAGATCATATATAACTTGTTGGCGTTGTTGTCGAAGTTTGGGAAATGGCGGTAGAACATCTTTGTAACAACAAAGTAGATGGAGTTATTTGTTTTAGATCAAAGTGAACAGAAAAACAAAACAAAAAGGGATCCTATATAAGAATAGTATATATAAATATGTATGCATAAAATTATTATATGTAGAGGTATGCCAATCAAGTCATTTTACCCACCAGAATTTTCTTCGTTAAGATTTTATTTATGTTTGAAGAAAAACAGGTGGGAAATTTAATTCTTTGGATGACCTCTTTACATCATTCTTTTTGTTACTTTGTTAGCCTTGGAGGTTATTACATTTCAGTGCAGTACTTCATCTGATCTATTTGAATCTCCGGATCGAATTGCATTGCATGGCTTCCTGATAATAGGTGCACAAATTTTTGACAATTTTGTCTTTGTCCCTGCTACCATCTATGATTAGCCATAACATTTTAGTAGCATTCTTCTTGATATGCATTGTACAAAAAAAATGAACTATTTTTAGCACCTCATAGTAAGGAAACCTCATAAATTGAGCGGGATAAAGATTCCATTCCGTGGAGCTTGTTATTAGCCCTTCTTCATGATGATTGGCTAGCTGTGCACATATGACACATAAATCACAAAATAATTATCAAATATGTTAAAATAAATTCAATGATTAAGTAAACATTCAAAACATTTTGCTGATCTACGACGCATTATGGAATTGAGTACCTTGACGATTTTTTGTTATATTCCAACCTCCATCGATGAAGTGTCATTCTTTGTGGTTTTAAAACAGTCTCTTCTTTCCCATTGAAAAAGATGTTTTTTAGTGAATGCGATACCTATGGTTCTTGGGAAGAGATTGCCTCATCAAACACCATCTTTCCTAAACTTTTTGAATGTGATACTTCATCTTAGGAATTATTTTCATTGGACATGAAATTTACCTTGTTTGAAGACGTGCAACAGATGGATTAATGTCGACAATTATCTGATGATATTATTTAAAAGTAAACATACACCATGATAACATTGAATATTGTATGGTATTAAAGAGCAATAATAGAATGCTATACATACCACAAAAATGTGTTGATCCGGGGGCATCATGAATTGTCCATAAAATTATTCCACGTAATTTAAATTTCTCCTCCCCGATTGGTTTACATATATGACATAGTGATGTCGTCCCATAATTTAACAGCTCATCGACAAGGGCTCAATATATACATTCATATATTTAACACGGTACTTACCTAATTGTTTCAAATTACATAATTACTAAAGGAATGATATGTAATATATAATTGATAAATAAACAAAAGATATTATGCAAAAATTGAACAAATGAAAATGTAAATTCAAAAAAATGTCAGTAAATACACGGAACAATCATTGTCAACATTATAACTTCCCTCTTCAATGACATCTAAGAGGGAATGTTATTGTTGATAACAAAAATAGGCCACAGCAGTAAATAGACCTAATCTCTCTGAATGGATTAACAGAGTCACCCGATGAAAATACCTTAGGTTCATCTTTGAAATATACCCATTTTCCTCAATTTCCTAAATGCAGAACCATCGAAAATTGAAGAACAACATCTTCACTTATATTCAGTGCATGGTAATCCATAAAATTAAATGCTATATTTTAACAGACAATCAACACTAGGCTTATGGAATTATGAATATATTAAGAAGAACCTTCCAGTACTTTTTGTTACTTGTCCGGTTCGATATCGGAAAAGTACTTGAGACATTGGTTTTGAGCATATTTTCCACTAATGTATAATATGGTCATTGGACATTCATCTATAGTTTTGATAATCAATGTCTTTCATAATGGCATACTCGAAACTTCGATATGCGAAGGTAAAATATTTGGCAAAAATTCACTAACAATCCTACAACCTTAACAAACAACTAAGATCAATGTAAGGAGTAAAATGCATTCTTATTTTACACATTAATTAACACTAAAAACAAATATAAAAATAAACATTTATGTACATTATGAGATGAAACATATTACATACCTTAGGATATATGTCATACAAGTGTTAGAAAATTGGCCATAACCTTTAAGTTCACCTATTATATGATATGAGGGAGAGAATTTATATTGATCCTTCATACATAAAGTCATTTGTTTTAGTTTTCTAATGGGGTTGAATATGAACAGAACCATAAGACTGGTAGATGGGATGAACATGTCTTACAACTTCCAATATGGGATCATTAACGGTTCATGGATATGGTGGTGGAAGCAGGTGGAGGCGTGGGCGTGGATAGTGTATACTATAGCAAACATTCAAACTTGATATATATATAGATATATATAATTTTATATAAAATTGAAAAATAAAAAGACAATAAATATAGCTAATTACCATGATACGATATTCATTCGATCCACCATCAATGTGACCATATTTCACAATGTTGCTTAGTTATTTGCTATTAAAATTCTGTGATAAAGGGCAACATTTTTGGCAAGGAAATAACATCTACCATCACCCTTATCACCCACTTTTCTTTCCCCACCTCTAACAGCATTTTTTCGCGACATTTTTTGCACAAGCCACCTTTGAACCGTCGTTGTTATAGCAAGATTGTAGTAACATCTTCAAATCGTCAAATATTTATAGGCCAATTTTGGAGTCACCATGCGTCCTTAATTGCGATGATAGTGACTAAATATCTATACTATATATATATATACATATATATATATATATATATATATATATATATATATATATATATATATATATATTTATCTATTTATTTTAGGTCATTTTTCAATGGTAAAGTTTGACTAAAATTTTATGGTCAAATTCCAGCCGCATAAATGACCGAATAGCAGTTAAAATTAAACCTGCGGCGAAAAATTGACAGCCCTTCAATCAATTGTAGGCATCGAGATGGAGGCGAACAATTGACCATTATATTTCAATCAAATTGTAGGCATCGAGATGGAGACGAACACGAGGTAGATTTAGAAAAAAAAATACCTTGCATGTTGCGACGAAAGAGTACTTTCGTCGCAAGTGGTCGTCGCAAATTTTTCAATATGTAGTAGTGTCAAGTACTAAAGTATTATGTCAGGAAAGGGATGAAGAAGTTCAATCCAGAAGAGTGACTNGGTCAAATTTTGTCGCATAGGCGACGGAATATGTAGGTTCGTCGCTTCTGCGACGAAAGATTGACCATTATATTTCAATCAAATTGTAGGCATCGAGATGGAGACGAACACGAGGTAGATTTGGAAAAAAAAATACCTTGCATGTTGCGACGAAAGAGTACTTTCGTCGCAAGTGGTCGTCGCAAATTTTTCAATATGTAGTAGTGTCAAGTACTAAAGTATTATGTCAGGAAAGGGATGAAGAAGTTCAATCCAGAAGAGTGACTGGATGTTGAAGAATCTAGAGTCTATAAAACAACTTTGTTTGGAATTTTAATTCATCCAAGTATGAGTTGGGATAGTTGGATCCAGGAAATTAATGAAAGATGAAGGTTAATACCAGCTTAGTTTGTGACTATAAATGAAAAAGTAGCCAAGAGTGATTTGGATAGAAAGTGTTGAGGTCAGAACTAATCATGTACAGTGATTACAGTGAGAGAACAAGAAGATTTCAGAATCTAGGATGAAGCGAGAACTCTAAGAACAACAAGAAATATGATACATGGAGAAAGAAGTTACTGAAATTGTAGTAGAAACAATTGAATTAGATTTGGTTGAACAACGATAAGAAGAAAAACAATTATTTCATGTTGCAAGTGTTGTTGATGATATTGCTACCTATGGAAGAAAGCAACAAAAAGTTGATGGTTGGTTATAAGTTTGATAAAAGAATAATTAAAGCTTCTATTGCCATCACCCATACAGGTAGCATCAAACTTATTAATGGCAATCATGCAGGTATGAGTTTTTATTTACTCTTATTGCATAATTGTTGAAGGGAATTTAGGTAAGAATTTACTCAATCAAACTTATTTTATAAAATCACGTGATTATATTATTGAATGCATACCACTGGATGTGGTAAATGATGGAGGCTTGTATTAATTCAAATATTCTTAGCTTTTGAATGCACACACTAACATAGTATAATGCCATGTTAATTTGGTTATGGGGTAGTAACCAAAGAATTAAAAGATAAGAACTTGTTATAGGAAGGAATGTGAGTACGCTAATCATGTATGAGACTAGGACATGGTTGGATATGGAAAGGTTATGAGCCACACAAGTACTAAAATCTTCCTATCTTTAAATAAAACTTGGACTGCAACCTTTTTTCTAACACTAATGAACACCACATAATTATATTCTTGGTGTAGTGTTTGGGTCGAAAAGGAAGGCATCCAATTAATTGGGAAGACAATAAGAAGTGTGTGGAGAATGTGTCGACACATTGACGAGAATTCCAACTTATGGATGGTGAGATACATGACTGAGATAAAGAGCATTATGTAATTCAATGCAAGGTGCACTGAATAAGTATGCATTGATAATTGCACTCATGCATAGTAAGTGATATAATTGTATACTAAATGCAAGTGTTGAATGTGTTTTGTAAGTACATGCATATATATTATTGCATGGAAATAATTGCTACTAACAACTGAAATGTTGTTAACTCATGAAGTTGAGGACATTTCATGAGTTGTTAGACATTGCAATAGGAAAGTTGCAAGTCAAATAGTCACATGAATACTAACTACAAAAAAAATWYTGTTCATAAAAAAAGGTAATGAACTTACAGATATTAATTATGAACATGCATATGCATAGAATGATGACTCATTCTATTTTACTAAATTGTTTGGTAATTATGATTGAATTRTTAGGTGCAGACAATTATAAGATCAACGCATATGGTTTTGTACATATTGCAATTGCATTATGATGTATAGGAAATACTAACAATTTGTTGGTTGTATGTATGATGAAGCATTCCTAATATGACAACATCTAAGAACAATTATGAAATCGAATTTCATGTTTTGGGGAAAAAGTTGAATTCTATTTTTTTAACTAAGTTTGAGTTCCTAAATGAGTTATTTTTTGTTCTCTCATGATAACTGCATATGGGTGATGCAGATGAGATGATGTTGATTAAAGTTGTAATGTTGAATACAAAGAGTAGCTCGAGGAAGATGTTGATTGGAGACCTTTGAGGGCAGTTGGAACTCCTGGACCACGGTGCTCTGAGACTTCCTGATCCATCCTGTCAATAAATCCCAAGGAAAGGGAGGTGTAGCAGCCGATGGACTGTGTGACAGTGAATGTGTACACTCCTGGGGTGGGACAAACATGTGGGGAATGAGAGACCGTTGGTTGGAGTGTTGTTTAGGTTTGGTACCTTGGCCTAGACCATGTTGATATGGATTGTGGATCATGACTATCTTGGGAATCCATTTCCCCGATGGAGTCATAGCCCTGGTAAAGGGTGGACGGTATTCTGAATAAAAAATATATGTATCAATTCTCTATTCATTGTATGATGTGTATATTCTATATATGTTATAATGTTATTAGAATTTTCTGTATATATATTTCATATATATTCTAATGTTGCTTCTAAATCAATAGGTGTATGAGCATAGTGTTTATGTCTATGGAGTCATAGCCCTTCTAAGAGTTTATCAACAATGATATCTAAGGCTAGGTGGAACGTCATGGATCTACATCCAGTTGGTTCTTTTAATGAGGTTTAATTGAAGCATGTAACAAGGAACAATGAGTTTAATGCTTTTTTGAAGCATCTCTATGGAATAGAGCAATTGAGTTTCAACTACAGTATGACACCAGAATTGGTGCTTGAAAGTAGAGCACCATGTGGATAATAGGCTTCCAATAGCTAAATCTTTGATATTTTTGAAGAATTTTGAATTGTATATGTATAAACAAGTTGCAACGAGGACAATGCAAAAATAAGGGGAGGGGATTGTAATATCCCCAGGTAGAACCCTAGTAGTAATTATGAATTGAAAACATGTTTGATAGGTTGGTGGGATGATTTATTATAAGCTGGTAGGATTATGTGTGTATTAGGTCAGAGAGCCTAGAGGCTAAGGCTAGTGGGCCTGATTTTGTATATGTAATTATGCAGATTATTAATAAACAACATCGTTACATGTAGATCGACCACAAAGAAAGAGTTATGGGGGACTAAACTTCCACTAGGTAGGGTAAGGGAAGGGGCTAAGTGTCTAGGAATAGGGGCTAATCTAGAGGGATTACCTTTAAAGGAATAATATTATATTATTATTTCCTAGAGGCTAAGGTTTGACTTAACCGTGTTGTCCTAAGTTCCTGGGAAAGGAGACGAGTGTTAAGAGGAGCTCATGCAACTATAGGGAGACATGTGTCAACCAAGCGCATGCATTTTTTAGGTGGGAAAGTCAGCTCATTGGGGGGTCTTCTCACCATTCTCAACATTCTCACCATTATCACCATTATCACCATTCTCACCATTCGGGAGAAGCTGGTGATGGTCGCCACTCTGGAAGTTATCCATACTCCCCACTGATGAACGCGCCATTGGAACCTACATATGTACTTGATTTATCCAGTGTATCTCCTGTGAATCCTGACACACCTGTATTTGCCTCAGCCCATGCTGTGTCTTAGCGGTTGGTTGTTGTTGCCAATGCAGTTCCTTGGGTGAACACAGTTTGTTTCCATATTCTATGTATTTACCCATTTTCGTTTGTTTCCATCACCTGTGCGTTAGACGAATGTTGTTGTTTTATTTTATAAAGAGATGGTTTGAAGAGGCGGATTGTTAGGCCTATGAGAAACTCTCTCCATGTGAGAGAGTGTGATGAGGAAGTGAGTTCTCCTAGAGGGAGTCTCGTAGAAGCTACAGTACTCTGAGACTTTTAGTCTAGCTTGTTGTTGAAGCCCTGGAAGGGGAGTGGTTAGTCGATGGACTTGTTATGGTGAAGGTGTACACTCTTGGTGTGGGATAGACGTGTGGGGAATGAGGGTTTATGGGTTGTGGGTGTAAGTGGCTCTTGGGAGAAAATCATTCATGTGGATCTCTATGACTTTCCTGTTGTCCTTTCCAAGCCTAGGACTCCCTTGCCTAGTGGATTTTAGTCCCATATCAAGGGTGACCCACTGTTGAGCATGATGAGAAACATGGTGTATGGTTGGGAGGTTTGTGGAAGGTCTGCATGCAGTTGGTGTAATTCAATTAAAATATAAGTACCCATTTCTCTGTTCATTTACATGTTGTGTATTTGTACATGCTATATTGATGAGTATTGCTTGTATATGTTGTTATACTTATGGGTTATGCATGTGATTTATACATGTATTATTTTACTGTTATTTCTGCATTAAGCTATGTGATAGCATAACGTAAATCATCCATTAAATATTGGTATGTTTTATTGTCGCTTCCGCAAGAATATGTGTATTTATAGAATGTTAATGTCTAGTTAAAATTGCATTAGAAATATA
>SNQJ01S0118863.1:30607-54349 GCA_010110895.2 Picea sitchensis
TGAAGGAACAAAAATTGTTCCTTTCAAATGAACAACAATCGCACGAAGGAACAAGAGTTGTTCCTTTCAAAATAAATGACATTCGTTAATTTTTAAACATCTCAAAGGATAATTTTTGGAATCGTCCCTATGGAAATATTTTTTTTGTTGTTGAATCTAAGGTTGATTAGTCATCAACTAAATTCATTTAATTATTATGGGTTAGTTTATTTCAGAATCAGTATGGGATGATCTGTTGATGTCATGAGTTCATTATGGTTGCCCTATTACTGTTGTGGAGCACGACATATTCATTTTTCTATAAAAGACTGGGTCCGCGTGATAGGATAAAGCAAGAGTGCAGAACATAAAAGAGTGCTAAATGTGTTGATTATAGTTATCCTCCCTATTTCCCAAAAAAATGAAAAGAAAAAGAAAAACTAATACTTAATGAAAACTATATACAGTATGTACAGTGTCAACAAAATTCATCATTTATGGAGTTGGGGTGGCTAGGTTACCTTCCTAGCTAGCCAAAATTTGAATGGTAGGATCCTTACTTACTTCCTGGTAGAAATATTGTTTTGAATGTGGATGATGGTAAAGTCGTAGTCGGTGCCCATTAACCAGAAATGGAGATCCAAACCCATCGATGGTGCTTAAAGTGACCGTGCCATTATCATGGAATTCCTTAATTTCATATGGTCCCAGCTACCGTGTTTGTAATTTTCCCAGAAAATTGTGAAATCTTGAATCATAGAGAAGCGCCCAATCACCCTTCTTGAATGATTTCTTCTTGATATGCTTGTCATGCTAGGCCTCTCTCTGTTGTTGAATAACAGCTTTTCGCTCCACATCATATAGGCGCGATCATCCAATTCATTGAGTTGTTGAAGGTGCTATTTATGTGTCTCTATTAGATCCAGTCCAATTTCCTGGGCCATCCTTAGGGTATTAATCTCAAACTCGATTGGGAAGATGGGTTATTTGCCATAGACTAAGTGATAGGGAGAGTAGCCAGTGGTGTTACACCATGTTGCACGATAAGCCCATAAGGCATTTGGAAGCTTAGTAGCACAATTTTGTCGGTTTGTTGAGACAGTCTTTGTCAAGATTGCCTCCAGGACCTTATTTGTGCTTTCTACTTGCCCGTTTTCCTGTGGGTGATATGGAGAAGTAACTATGTGCTTAATATTATAATTTTCTAGGGTGGTGGTGATTCTATTAGCTGTAAATTGTGAGCCCCCATCAATGATTACTTCCCTTGGTAGTCAATAGAGTACAAATAATTTGAAAATAAATTTGATGACTACCTCTTCTGTTGCATTTGGTAGGGCTTCTGGCTCTACCCATTTAGTCATGTAGTCCGTAGCTACTAGAATATAGGCCTTTTGATTTGAATTTGGATTGAAGGGGCCAACGAAGTCTAGTGCCCATATTCCAAATGGTTCTATGACTATTTGTTCTTTCAAGGGAATTTCATCAGCTTGACCTGGTTTTCCCATCCGTTGATAGTTGTCGCAGGTCTGGACGTATTTCTTCCCATCTCTGAATATTGAGGGCCAATAGTAACCCATCTGTAAAATTTTGTGTCCAGTCTTGCGGTCTGCAAAATACCCACCATAGGGTTCGTCGTGTCCTTCCTTTAGTATGTCGTAGATTTCGTCATCTCGTATGCATCTGCGGATCTGGAGACCAACTCCTTTGTGGAAGAGATATTCGTTGATCCAAGCGAATCGTGAGCTACGCTGGACAATCAATTTTATTTCCCTTGATGATAGATGTGTTGGTAATCTTCCCGCTGCCAGATAATTTTCCACATCAGTGTACCAAGGTGGCTTTGTGGTAACGAAAAACAGATGCTCATCTGGAAATTGATCATCAACTGTTAAGGAGTCATATATTTTGGGTATGCGGGATAGGAAGTCTGTGACAATATTTTCTCTCCCGGGTCGATCTTTGATAGTGATGTCAAATTCCTGCAAGATTAATAACCACCGAGTGACCCATCCATTAGTGATCGGTTTCTTAGCTAGATATCTAATAGAAGAATGATTAGTATACAGAATAATGGGACAACCTGTTATATAATGACGGAATTTATTGATGGCATGTATAACAACTAAAAATTATTTTTCTGTTACTGTATAATTAAGTTCAGCTGGAGTAAGATTCTTGCTAATAAAATAATAGAGTAAGGTTTCTTGTCTTCTTCCTGTCCAAGGACGGCGCCTATGGCGATATCTGATGTATCGGTTGAGATGTGAAATGGTATTTTCCAATTTGGTCGCCTCAACACTGGTGCTTTCAATATCATCTTCTTGAGTCCTGCAAATGCCACATCACACTTTTCAGACCAATGAAACTCCACATTACCAGTCAAAGCATGTAAAGGTGCAACGGTTCTTGCAAAATTTTCCATAAATATACGATAGTATCCAGAAGCGCCAAAGAAACTACATACCTATGTTTGTGTGTGTGGTGTAGGTAGATTAAGGATTACCTTTGTTTTTGTTGGATCTACTCTAATTCCGTTTGCACAAATATAATTCCCTAGTACCACACTTTATGTCATCATCATGTGACATTTTTCATGGCTTAAACATAACCTGGTAGCAATGGACCATTCCAGTACCTTCTCTAGATTATTCAGTGCTTGGTTGAATTCATCACCATAAGGAGTGAAGTCATCCATGTAGACTTCAATCTGTTCACTGATTAGGTCGTTGAATATGCCCAGGATGACCCTTTGGAATGTGGTTGCATCATTACATATTCCAAAGGGAAATACTCAGTATGCAAAGGTACCCCAGGGGCAGGTGAATGTAGTTTTATCTTGATCTTCTGGGGCGATACGGATATGATTGTAGCCACTAAAACTGTCTAGGAAAGAAAAGAATTTATTTCCTTCCAGAGTGTCTAGGACCTAATTGATGAAAGGTAAGGGGAAATGATCCTTTTGAGTGGCTTTGTTAAGTTCCCTATAGTCAACAAAGATTCACCATTTCCCATTTTTCTTTGGGACAATCACTAATGGGGAAACCCACCAATTATCTGAGATAGGGTATATAAAATCTTCATCCAACAGCTTTTGTAATTCTTCCTTAACAATATCCCTAAGATGGGGATTCAGTCTTCTCTGCGGTTGTCATATAGGTCGAGCGTCTTTCTCAATAAAAATGTGGTGTGTGCAAAGTTGCGGATCAATACCTTTCATATCAGAATACTCCCATGCAAAAACTTGTTGGTATTTGGAGAGGACTTGAATTAGCTTTTGTCATTGTTGTTCATCTAAATTGGCATTGATGTTCAGAGACCTCCCTGGTGCAATCTCGATGTATTTGTTGTTATGAACAGCTGTAGTTGGAATTTGTTGTTCCATTAAATCTTCCAGTGGGTCTCCCTATTATTCACAGTCTAGAATAGCTTGTAGCATCTCCCAGGTTGGTTTACTCACGGTGGTTGGGCTATCAATAAAACCACTAATTACATCATCCTCTATCTAGTTTTTAATTCTGAGGGATTCTTCCAGCATGAGATGGGCTTGTAAATCCTTTTCTGGATATCGTGGTGGTGGAAATTGTGGAAATACGAAATTTGGGCTTGGCTTGGCAGGAGGATATAAGATGAGATTCTTTATGACACCTCCTCTAGCAATTTTCATATTACCCACTCGGCATCCTATGTACGCATCTGCTGTTGCAAGCCATGGTTTGCCCAGTATCAATGGATGCCCTTCAAGTCCACTTGTTGGGTTGATGATGAGAAAATCCACCGGATACTCCTAAGAGTCGACAGAGATGGCTATATCATGTAATGTTCCAACTGGTCGAACCATCGATCGATCTTCCAATTGTAACATGATTGCGGTGGGTTCGAAGGAGTCAAAACCCAGGGTATTCTAGGTTTCCATAGTCAGGATGTTGATGGATGCTCTGAAATAAACTAGTGTATTTGGAAAAGAACAAACCCGGATATGAAATGTTACTATGGGATTCCCTGGATCTTCATATTTGATTGGTTCTTGTATACCGATAATTAGATTAGACAAGGCTCCTACTACGCGAACTGTCGATGATGAATTTTTGATCTTCCTAACAGGTTTCCTTCCACATAGTTCCTTGATTGTTTTTGCGTAAATTGGGATATCTTGTAGTTCCTGGAAGAGTGGAATATTGACATATAAATTCTTGATTTCCCCTACAATGTCAAAGTTGGGATATTCAATAGGTTTTGTTATCATCAATCTTTCGGGGAACAGAGGGGAAGGAGTTTCATCCTTATCAGGATCCTGTGATTCGACTATGTTTCCCCTCTGCTCGATTTCTTCTATTATTACCACAGTCGAGGGTGTTATTGTTGGTTGTTTTTCATTATCCTTCTCTTGAGAAATGTTATTTTCTTCAGGAGATATTATACCCCTGATCTCAACCGGAGTTTGTTGCACCCTACCGAGTTGGTTTCCCCTTCCCCATTCTCCATAATATGGATGAGCTGAGTCGGTCTATTATTAAGATTTGGGTGAGGTTGGGATGGTAATTGGGGGCGCAATTGCGATTGAGGGTTTTGGGGCAGTTGGAGTGGAGCTTGTAACGTGGGTTGGGTTTGAGGGGACATCCCCATGGGTTGATTGTTTATCCCCATGGTGTGCTGCCAATTCTGGTTCCAATTTAGGTTTTGGGCAGTTGTATTGGGCCACTGTGAAGGGTAGGGGTTATTTGAATTTTTCCAGGGTGAGGTGGGATATTGTGAGTTAGGTCAAGTAGAGTTTGCAGTTGGTTGATTCTACCAAATAGGATTTGCAGCGGACTGGTTTGGTCAAGTGGGATTTGTAGGTGGGTATTGGTGGGACTAGCCGTTCTGGTTAGTAAATTGTTGGCCCTGCCATGCATTACCAAAATTTTGTTGTTGATTATAATGTCCGGGAAAGAGAGAGGAAGGGTCTTGTAGTGTATTTGGAGGTCGGTTCTGCCATTGACGACATTGAGCCATCAGATATAATGGCTTTGTTTCTTCTTCCACTTCTCTAAAGACAACTTTTATTCCAAGGAGCGATGGGAATTGTTCTGTGTCGTGATCCTTGGCGCAGATAGCGCAAACCTGAACCACATCCAAAGGGAAATCCCTTGGACCTTGTTTTCTTCTGCATATGTGGAAAAATATGGCCAAAGTCTGTTCTGCTTCTTTTTTTTTCTATTTGGCATGCAATACATCCAATTGTGTAGTCAGAGTGCACAAAATATCTTTTTTTTAATTTTCTAAGAGATTACCAACTTCATCTTGCGTAACACCCCGCTTGTATTATTCTTACTTCTGGTGAGGGAAGTTTGCATTTCTTATCTAGTTTGTGTGCTTCCTCATGAGCACCTGATACACAATTGAATGATGTTATCATATGTTTCTTGATAAATGTCACCCTTTCACATTAGATTCAATGTTTCTACCCATTCATATTTCATACCCTTAATCGAAGTTTCCTTAAGTACTTCACCTGGTAATGTACCATAGGGTGATCTTTGTAAATTATACTGAAATATCTCAACATATTCTTCTAATGATTCATTTTCTTTTGTAGTCATTTGAAAGATTTCATCTTTCAGGTCTATGGTTCTACAATAATCCTGATATTTTGTCTAGAAGGCTTGTTTCATCTCATCCCATGAGTTTATAGTTCTGCCCCCTAATCCCATAAACCAACGTATAGATTCTCCTTTCAAAGTGGAGGGAAACAATTTTGATTTTTGGGGTTCAACGGTGTAATCATACCCTCTACATAGGACATCAAATTCAAATAAGACTGCGTCTGGGTCTTCTGAGATCAATCCATGAAAGGTTGGCAGATTTTGTAGGGGAATTGTCTTCATGGGGGAATTGGCAATTGAATCAACTATCATATATTCCAATGTGGAATTCTGGGGACGTTGTTGATTTGGTTGTGTCATTTGATCGAAAATGTGCCAGAAATCTTCAGGGATTTCTTGATCCAGGTATTTTATTCGAGGTGTTTGTTTATCTAACCCTACAGGGGATTTGATTGCACTCCCTCTATCTAGGATTTTAGGTATGCCTTCTTCTTTCGCAGGAGATTCAGGATCAGGGGGTGGTGATGGATTTTCCTTGGAAACCCTGCTAGTTTCTCCTTCTCCTTCCTCCTAATTATGAGAATTTCCCTCTTCTAAAGGGGTGAGAGGTGGAATATCTGTGCTCTGAAAGATTTGCTCAATCCCTTCAGTTTTGTTGTGAATCGCAATGTGGGTTACAGTTGGTGAGACTGCTTCCTAAGGGATTCATGTAGATCCTTTCCTAGGTCCAACCGAAGCTTGAGATTCGTCTTTTCAGATGATGTCATCTATGAAAGTGCTTCTCCCAGGGAGCACCGGGCCCTGGGCTTTTGTAATTTTTGGTGGGGGTTTTGGTTTTTCAAGATCTTTCTTCTTATTCATACACACTTCACGCAAAAATAAATTCAAGAAACAAAACAGCTATGCAACCTCTTAATGCATCAGCTGGAGGTAGCCATTAGCATAATCATCTTACTTATTGCCTGCGTAGGTTCTTACCTTCTGTCTTCAATGCCTCGTCCTCTAGAGGCACAATATATGCTACCTTTGACATTCTCCCCAACAACGATGCCAAAATGTTGGGCTCTAAATATGTCCTAAAACAACCTTAGTTTAACATTAATTTATCAATCCGAGGATTCGTCTTTTATCTCAAGAACATCAACAAAATCTATGCAGATAGCTTGTAGAGGCTAAAATCGCGTAGCTAAAGAAAACCTAAGTTTATCCACAATCAAGTTCCTCAAATGTTCATTTAAAGATTCTAATATTAAGATCTTACTTAACATAATTGAAATCTAATTGCTAACATGTTGTGAATGAAAAGGAACTAGATAACTTGCTAAATTCATTTAACTAAAAAGCAATGATTGAATCTGAGTGAAGACTTGCAGAATTGACTATTAACTAGGAATCAAATGGCTGGAAAGGAAATAATGAACTATTCTAATGGAAAGAAACTGCAATTGTAATCTAATCGCAAGGAGAAACAAACATAACTGAATGGAAAGGAACAAAAATTGTAACTTTAACAGAAAGGAACAACAATTGTAACATATTCGAAAGGAACAACAAATAAGAATCTTAAGTAAAAGGAACAACGCGTATGAAAACGTGAGGAACTGTCAAGCATAAAACTACAGTAATGGAAATTGGAATCATCAATCATTAACACTCAAGAGAGATATCTATCTTCTTTATGCAAACTGTATGAAATCATTAGCACGCTTATGCATTCGTCTTAACTATTGTGAAAGGGAATTGAATCATAAAACACAAATCAAAATGATACAATTACAGCTGAAACAATAGCTCCTTTAGACTGGGCCCTTGGTCTTTAGAAGCACTGCTACTAGAAACTCAGTATATATAAATGGTGAGAATGATCAAATCTTTTATTAACTTCATAGCTAGTACATCATTCACAAAAACGGCTTGTGCAGAGTAACTCTAAGTCAGAATACTTGAATGAAATTATTAGATTGTCTTTTAGGATCTATTATCCTCTATATATGCAATAATGTGAGTAAATCAAACCATCATGAGGATCGAAATATCCTCAGGATTGCTTTACTATTATAAAGTTACAATATAGAAAACTGAATCATCTTTAAAACTGCTTTTGTGCCAAAAGTCCCTAACCTCCAATGGCTCACGCATCTTCAAGATATCCTTTGTTATTTCGGTTTTGACAATATTTAACCAATCCTATAACAAAATCAAACAATTCCAACCGTATGTTAGAATCTATTCATAATGGCTTCAATAATATCACTAGAAGACATATTAATCATTTTCTATTCTATTTATCCTTAATTAATAGAAAAGTCACTCAAGATTGTATCACAAACTATGGGAATAAGGAGGATATTTGTACCTTTTTCATAACCCAACAATACTTAACAGAGCACTTAGCAACTACAGTTCATAAACATTAAACTTATTATCTTCTCCACAAATAAAACAGATCATCGCAACATTCATTCAGATCTAATGTATCTAAGCACTTAGCATAAAGAGATAGATTAGATCTAGTAGATTTAAGAACTAAGAAAGTTCACATAGGTCATATCTAACATCCATATACATTGTTAGCACAAAGCATAAATAGATCTATCTATCTATATCAAATCAATTAGCAAGTAGAAACATAAACACATTAACACATCACACAAAGCATAACAACACAGCATGTACGTGGTTCACCCCCACCCTAGGGTTACGTCCACCAAATCTTATTCTTTAATATCTTCGATCAAGCTTCTTACAGGAACATAGCATAAAAGTCCTACTCCGCATAAGACATAATATATGCGCGCACTCCGTCACATCCTCCTTCTTCAAGTTACGGTACAACACCAAGCCTTCTTACAATTACTTGCACATAGATTTACAAGTCTCACACAGTATGCACAAAGAATATACAATCCATACTTATCACTTAGCCCAATATCACATAGATATACATATGCCTCATCTTACATTGCCTAGACATCTATTTATACTTTACAAAATAGGCCTAAACATGGGTAAACCCATGGGCCAACATTCCCATACCCGCTACATAATCCCAAATCCAAAAAGGGACCTAAAAAGGGGTCGAGATCCTGCAATCTCTGATTTGTCTTTCGCTCTACCTTCGAAATGTTGTAGAAGTCCCAAAATAGGTCAAATTTGACCAAGGATCTCCCAAAACCTAGTCAAGGGCCAACATTCCCCCAACACTCACCGGTGACTCGTCCTGAGTCACTCTAGTCTGGGTAGTTCTGCTTCAAAACCCTCGAGCATGGCTCGAGATGCTTCGACTTGTTTTTGTGCCATGGCCTCATGTTCAATGAACTCTTGGATGAATGCGTTGGTTACAGGTCCCTCTAGGCATTGTTTAGCTATAGTGACAACCTTCTCGAGTTCTGCTCCCCGACCTTCGGCCTCTATGAACAATTGGTAAGATTTATCTTGTACAGGTTGGAGCCTTTGAGTTAATTCCATAACTCTGCTCTGGATAGTGTGGATCGATTGTTGAGCGATGCGTTTCTTTTTGGATTGCTTCATTCTTTCCATAGATGACAGGGGATTCAACTGCGCCTGTAATGTCTCTTCTTGTTGCTTTGCTTCCTAGAGTTGYGACTCCAATGCCTACAATTCTAGGTTTTCAGTGAGTTGATGATAAGTCTAGGCACTGTGATTACTCAGTTGCTTGCATTCCATGGCAAGGGACTTTATCCCTTCAACTGTGCTCTGAGCGATTGCTTCTCTTTGATCTCTTACATCCTGCGGAGTCTCGGGAACTGTGCAGATCTCTAAGTCTTCTATGCATTGTTGTAGTTGTTGGATAGCTTCTGAGAGCTTCTGTACTTGTTGTGTGACTCATTCCTCTGCCTTTATTTCTAAGACTGTCACAGAGCAAAGTGCTTTGTTGACCACTTCTTTCACTTCGAGTTTCTTTGCGAGCAACTGTTATTTTCCTTGTTGCATCTATTCTTTTTCTTCATCGAAATTTGCTTGGAGAGCAATATTTTCCTTTTCTGTAGCGTTGCGTTGTTCTACGAGTACGCCTTGTACTTTTTTCAAGGCCTGGGTGGCTTGTTCATTTTCTTCTTGTTCTTGTCGAAGGAGAGCTTCGACTATATCAACTAGTCGGTGTAGTTGGTCTAGATCATCTCCCAACTTTGGTTCTCTTGATGACAGGGGCGTAGTGGAGATTGCGCGGATGGACTGAAGGGTCTGTTACACCCCTCAAAGTTTGACTCCAATTTTCTCATACATTTCTTCCTTCTTGGATTCTTGTTTCTCTGCTATTTCTAGTGAAGCATCGTTCAGGGATGCTATGATAAATTCAAAATCATCGGAGGTGAGGACTGTCTACATCTTGGTCATGGTGGCTTTTGATTTCTTCTAGGAAGACAGTTTCGGGGGGGAAACCTTCCTCTTCTTCAAGGGGTCAGCCTCATCTTTGGGTGGTGTTACTTCTCCTTTCTTCTGTTCAACTTCTACTTCATCATCACCCCCTTGATCAGGTGACACTGAAGCAGTTTTTCCTGAGGTGATACTTAAATTTTGGACCTCGTCAGTCTTCTTGGRTGTATTCTATTATTTATGAGTGTCCTTTTTGCTGTCAATATCAAATATCTCTGCAAGTTTAGCGGGGGTAATGAGGTTAGCGAACCATTCCTTAGTGATCTCCTCAAGGTCTTCTTCTGTAARTTTATAATATGACTGGAGTTTCTCTTTATGTTCATCTACTCGTGCTGTAATGTAGATGAAGTGTCGATCTGCACTGAACTTCATCAGGGGTCAGAACCTCTGTAATGTATTTGGACGCATGGGAGGCTCATATTCAATGGATCTCTTTAGATGGAGGTAATATGTATGAAACACAACATTCAATTGCCACTGTTTTTTCATATCACTTGAATACCAAAGGGTAGCGAACTTCGCAGCAAGAGGTTCAAATGACTCTATGTCTGGGAAGGTCGCACCTTCCGGCATATCCCAGGAAACAAATGCAATGAGGATCATGAGCTAGATGAAATGAAATTCATAACCCTGATCCTGTGCTTCTCGACAGTCTAGTTCCAACTGATTAACAAGGTACTTTGCCCAATTCATCTGTAGGCCTTCTATGCACTTCCCTGTGAGATGAACGACAAAGCTAGTGACCTGCGTAGCTTGGTTATTCCTTACTAACTTTCCAACTATTAGTTTATATGATAGGCGCACTACGCCAATATATATGGAAGCTACCTTGTAGCCTCTTGTTCCCTTCTCAACATCACAATATGTATCCTTGATCTTTTGTACCAGTGCGCGATCTACGGATTTTCCTGGATAAAACTCTTGCGGGTCAGGTCCTTGCATACTCAGTCCTGCGATCCTGTGGATCAACGTTGGGTCAACTATAATATGGAGGTCTAGCCATAAGTAGCCACCATGGTAACACAACAGTAGAAGCTTGACACATGCGTTGACTTCCTGGTGTCTTCCGAAGTGTGGGATCTTCATGACATTCAACAGGGTGGACTACGTGAGGTTCGTCGTCCATGGCTGGGGAATTATATTTGAATTCTTCCCCTTCATTCTGGTTAGGTACTTATATGGGGCAAGCATACCATAGATCTTGTGATCTTCGAGGTTGAAGTCATTGAACTTCAATGCTGTGATCTTATCCTGCTCCGCTCAAATTGTGTGTATCCCCTTCGGGAGGTACGCAATGACCATGGTGTACTCTAAATATCTTGGCACACTATCACAATTCACCATGCCAGCTAGAGGTGGGATGTAATTAGACAATATGGTTGGAATCAACTTCACATTTACTAGGTCTTCTTTGTGCTTGGTTCTCTTTTCCGCTGAGGTTCGGGATGATCCGGCTCCGCGAGTAGTCGACGAAGAGGCTTGCAATCCTCTCATCGATGACACTTGTATACTTGTAGACATCACCATTACTCGTTTAGTCGTGAGGTCGATGAGAACTTCTTCGAAAACTTTCTCTGCAACGATGAACTCATCCGACATACACACTTGGGGTTGGAAATATCGGGTTCGAGGAGTAACATAGACACTATAATGGGATAGGGGACAATAGTGCAATGATCACTATGTAAAATCAATGAGTTTGCAGGCTCACATTCATGGTTAGAAAAAGTGTTCTCGGTGCATGGCGTGATGGGATAAATAGATAACCTGGCAACAGATCTCTTGCAACGAGTGAGAAGCCTTCATTAACTATGTTATGTCCATTATGGCACGGTCCAATGGTCTGGTGGTGAACCATAAATGCCTTTATACCCATTCGGAGGGTCGACCGAATGGTTATATTGTTCCCAACAACTATATTTCTTCACCCTGGCGAAGTTCCATGTGGCGCTGTTCTTTTATCCCGGCGAAGCTCCAATTTTGCAAATTTTCTCTCTATGAAGTTCCCTCTTGGACCTTCTATAACTTTTCGATCTTAGCTCTCTTCTTACTTATCTTTATGGCCTTATTTCCAGTGAGATTCATCTCGGTATTCCTTTTTCCATTTTGATTCTTATCTGCTTGTAGCATATTTAATTCGCGTGAGATTATTTCCTAAGATTTGAGGGTGATACTTCTTCTTTATCTGGAATAATTACTTCAATCTTTTGTGGGTCTTCTAGTGTTCTTGAAACTTTGACATCCGAGTCTCTGGTGTTAGATATCTTCAATATGTTCTTCTATTCTTCAATAAAGTGTGCGATCCTTCTATTCATGAAATCTTTTAACTCTTGTTTCTTCTGCTCTAAAATTTCTTCTTCCTCCTTCCTTCCGGCCTGATATCTTTCAATCCAGGGTTTTTTGAGCAACATAGTAAATGGAGCGTTGCCCTCAATAAATTTAACAACTTCAAATTATTCTTCTGTTGAATTTACATTGGCACTCATAGATATCTAGGTAATCTTTCCAAATAGGTTTATCAACTTTCCTTTGAATATTCCTATTCCTCCTAATGAAGGAATCATAGCAGGCCTTCCTATAGCTTCCCAAGTTCTTTTTGTCATGATATTCACCTGTGTTTCCTCATCTAGAACACAGTCAATGTCAAAGTCTCCTATTCTTACTTCAATACATTCTTTTTCTTTTAAGATCTCTAATAACATGACATGTCGGTGGTAATTTAGGGTGTCTTTTATCTGTAGCAATACTTTCTCTGATTCTTTCTAGGGTTCTGCCATAATCATAGTTTCTGTATCTGCCTTAGGGTTTTCTTGTCTCATGTTCATTCCTTCAATCTTAGCAATCATTCTAGGGTAGTCCAATACTTCATGGTCCATAGATTTGCAACAAACACAACTAGGTCTTCTCCCAGGGCACTCCTTAGCAAGGTGTATAGGTTTTCTACAATTTTAACATAGGGTTAATCCTCTCTTTCTTTTAAATGATTCCTAGCTCTTCKTGTGCTGCGTGCTAGGATCATGGTAGCTAACCTGCAAACATTTCTTTCTAGGATCCTACATCCACTTGTTAGTCTAAACATTCTTTCTATGCATAGGTACAAAATATCTTTCACTATTCTTATCAGATCTATGCATGTCAAACCTTCTTTCATCTATGAGTGCCCTAGTTTTCAAGCTAGGAAAAAATCTATCAAACATACCTAGATCCATATTGTTGAAACAAAAATTTCTACTTATCTTACTTCTATAGAGAACAAAGCTTTAAGATCTATAACTTTTCACTATTCTTACCTTTATCAGAGCACAAAGCGTTCAGATCTTACCTCTTTTCTTCAGATCAGACTTCTTTTGCTTAGCACAGAGCTTCTCAAACTAAGTACAGTATTGCGCACTAGGGTGACAGATCTACGCACATAGCTTTCACAATTTCAGGTCGGATATTTGCACAAAGATTCTTCTTCCTTAGTTCCCAAAAATCACAGTTTTAGGTCTTGGAAACGGAACCATTTGTTGGCACAGGGGCAGACCCAGGGTTCAAAGCTACAATAGAGCACCAACAAAACCCTAACTACCAGCCCTTTCAGAAACACCTGTGAAGTAGATGAAGTCTCACCCGAGGTAGAGGCAGGGGTGGTTGCAGGTCTCAGGTGTCTGCAACCTTAGCTGGGACATGGATCTATGATTGTAATACTTAACAGAGCACTTAGAAACTACAGTTCATCAGCATTCAACTTAGTATTTACTTCGCAGATAAAACAAAGCATCGCAACATTCATTCAAATCTAACGTATCTAAGAACTTAGCATAAAGAGGTAGATTATAATTAGTAGATTTAAGCACTAAGCAAGTTCACATAGGTCATATCTAACATCTATATACATTGTTAGCACAAAGCATAAAAAGATCTATCTATCTATATCAAATCACTTAGCAAGTAGAAACATAAACACATCAACACATCACACAAAACATAGCAACATAACATGTATGTGGTTCACCTCACCCTGGGGCTACATCCACCAACTCTTCTTCTTTATTATCTTCGGTCAAGCTTCTTACAAGCACATAGCATAAAAGTCCTACTCCGTAGAATATAAGAGATCTGTGCACTCTCCGCTAGATCCTCCTTCATCGAGTTAGGGTACAGCACTAAACCTTGTTACAATTACTTGCACATAGCTCTACAATTATCACACAGTATGCACAAAGTGTCTACAATCCATACTTAGTAGTTAGCCCAATATCACACAGATATAGATATGCCTCCTCTTACATTTCCTATACATCTATTTATACTTTACAAAATAGGCCTAAACATGGGTAAACCCATGGGCCGACATCCCCATACCCATCACATAATCCCAAATCCAAAGAAGGACCCAAAAAGGGGTCAAGATCCCACGATCTCTGCTTCGTCTTGCACTCTGCCTTCGACAGGCTGTCGAAGTCCCAAAATAGTTCAACTTTGACCAAGGATCTCCCAAAACTTGGTCAAGGTACAACACACATTCAAACTCAATCTACTATATATGTTAGAGCTCCTTGCTCTCAAAGATTTTTCTAGCATAGTGGGGGCCTTTAAATCCCTCATGTGGCTTATCTGCAGTGGCCTGTTATAGTTTCACCAAAGTAGAGTATGTTCCCTTGTGTCTATAGATCATATATTTATGCACACCTTGAAGGGAAGAGGTGGAGGATACTAGAAATAAGAATAAAGAGCATAAATAACATACATAATACATAAGAACATAGAGTAAAAACATTTATATTTTATATATTAGAAATCTTACGAAATTTGACTGCATAAACAAGTATACAAATTATTTTTTCATTCATCACATTCATCAAGATGAACAAAAACAGAGTCCCATGTTTCTTGACTACTTCTCAACATGTTATTGCTACAACAAATGCAACTTCTCCACTTTTCACTCTATTTCTTTTTACATACATTGTCTTTTTAGAACTACCCTTTCTTCGATTCATATATTCCCAACAAAAGGAAAATAGAAAATATTAATTGCAATTAACTTTTATATTTAAGAGAGACATGTATACATTTACTGGAGGCAAAAGAAAAATGGAAATATTTGGAGAAAATCAAAATTATTGTGCTTGAAAGGACAGACAGAACATGTTGACAGGTTAGGATATAATAGACGTCTACAGAGAAGTAAATGAGGGTAGGTGTGATCAATTTCAACACTCCCCCTTAATAACAACTACCATCTATGATACCCAAGTTGTCTCTTTGATGCACAAATATTTCCTTTCCCAGTGATTTGGTGAAGATGTCTGCAAATTATTCTTCTGACCTGCAATGTTCCAAAAACATTTCTCCATTGTTGATTAACTCCCTAATGAAGTGATACCTTGTGTTAATATGTTTAATTATTTTGTGAAAAATTGGGTTCTTTGACAATTCTATAGATGAGTTGTTGTCACAATACATGTTTGTTTCCTCTTCTTGTATATGCCTCAATTCTTTCAACATTTTTCTCATCCATATTTCCTGACACATTGCCTTTGTAGCTACTACATACTCTACTTCAGCAGATGAAAGAGTGGCAATTGGTTGGTTCTTTGAACCCAAAGATACTACACCTGATCCAAAGTGGAAAACATAACCATAATTTTTCTTCCTATCATCTATATTGGATGCATAATCACTATCATTGTATCCTATCAGCTTGAAGTCACTTGACCTTGAGTAGAGTATCCCATAGTTTCTTGCTCCAATAACATGTTTCAAAATTATCTTCCCTACTTTCCAATGAGAAACTTTTGGAGACTCCATAAACCTTGAAATGAGATTAACAACAAACATTATATCCAACCTTGTGGTTTTTAAATACACAAGACTACGAACAAGTTGTTTGTACAAAGTTGAATCAACTTTAGATCCTTTATCATCCTTGCTCAATTTCAAACATGTCACAATAGGTGTTGTGGATACTTTGTTTGCAATTCATCATGTTAAACCTCTTCAAAATTTCATTAGAATAATTAGATTATGAAATGAATATATACCTTTTTCATTCTGATTTACCTCTATACCAAGAAAGTACTTCACTAAACCCAAATCAGTCATCTCAAATTCGTTTTTCATAGGTGATTTGAACATGTCAATTGATAAATCACCTGTGAATATCAAGTCATCAACATACAAGAAAAAAATTATAATCTCACCTTGACCATTCATCTTGGTGTACAATGTAGGCTGATTGTTGCACCTATTGAAACCATTTTGCAAAAGATAACTATCAATTTTTCTATACCAAGGCCTTGGGGCTTGTTTAAGTCCATAAAGTTCCTTCTTCAATTTGTAAACTTTGTTTTCATGGACCAAAATATCATACCTAGGTGGCTAATCCACATCTCTTCCAAGAAACCATTTAGGAATTTTGATTTCACGTCCATTTGATATATTTCCCACTTGTTTTGAGCTTCTATGGATAATATTGTTGATCCAAAATTGATCTTTAAAGACTTGGCTAAGTTTTAAGCATGTTTTCAGTTACCAATTACGAATTAAGGAAAGAAGAAGAACTTACTGAGAGATTATAGAATCCATAATAAAGAAATGCAGATCAGAATATAATCACAAAAAACAACAAACCATAACAACAAAGTTGTTAACGGAGTTTGGCAAGATTGCCTACGTCTCCACGTCTTTGTCTCAGTGGGTGAGGATTTCTTATTTCTCTTGACTGCTTCACACGTAAATAAAAAAAGTGTTAAAATAATTACAAACTGTTTTGGATGTGTTCTTCTCAACATCAAGAATCCAACACAACTCACATCACTGAAAAAGGTTGTGCTTAGCTCCAAGAATTGGCCTCCATAGCTCGCTTCCTCAATGGCTTCCTTGTATAAAAATGGCTTCTAGATTCATAAACTCAACATAACTCTGCCAATATGAACCTCATCATGCTTCTAAGAGCCTCTGGTTTATATAGATTTTGATTTTGTATCCTCCTCCCAACTTCCTCCCAAGATCTGGCCTTAAATCGGGCTCCATATCCTCCAACAATGGCTAAAATCCTACAAAATCAGGCTGAAAATCACAAAAAATCAAAACATATAGTTTAAAAATCAAAATTGGAAACATTTGGGTGCATCCCCATTTCTCTATGCCCTTAGGAATATGGAGCGCGCCATATGCCCCTGGGCTAGGCATTGGCCCTAGTATTTAGCCCTTGGTCTTCACTGGCTAGTCGTATGCATGGCCATGTGACCTATGGATTAACCCTCGCGCCCATCTTCCGGATTGGCTCCTAGTTCTAAAATCTTGATCATAGTCTGGGTGCCATGTGTTATGCATTGGCCCCCCCTCCGACCGGGGATAGCCCTAAACCTCCAACACATGCAACTTTAAATAACAATTCTGTCGGTTGTTTGCACAAGCACCAACCATGCCCACATGGCCCATGCCGAGGTTGGGGGGTCACCCTTCCATGTCAGCATATGTATAGCCACCTGTCATTCGTACTACCATGTGTTAGCTTGTCATTAGGCCACATCATGTACAGACTACCACGTGTCACATTCATACACTACGACGTGTCAATTTTGTACTGGTCCAAATCATGCCAAAAATGCCAAAATGGAGTGACACATGTCACCTCCTCATGTTTCAACGTGTCCCTATTGAAGTCATCATGACATCATGTTGGTGTCACCTATCATACTGCTAACATCAGTAGTACGACCTTTTGACTTTGAAGAGTTTGACTTTTTACATGTTTGGGAAATCGATCAGAACACGATAACTTTCTCATACGATATCCATTTTCAGAAAACATTATATGGTCAGAATCATCACGATGATCCAGACTCAATGGCACTAGTTTCATCTGATTCCGAGAAATTTATTTTTTAGGCCTTCTTGGATCCATTTTCGATCATGCCTCCCCACTGAGACCTTTTGGTCCTCCAAAAGGGTATTAACCAATCATCAAGTGCAGGATAGGCCACCCGACTTGTCCTTTGTCATTAAACTATCTCTTGTGCACCTATCTCATCATAATCAATTGCAAAACAAACCTAAATTGCACCATACATGTATACGTGGCATCAGGTCATCTTACTTCCTAATTTTTCCAAGCCATCACTGAGAAGATATTCTTTAAAACACTATTTTTTAAGATGTACGAGCCCTGCCCCACTACTGCCTGCGTATGTACGCTAATTGCACAACTACTTCCCATGTAAATACACTAGCTACATCACTACAACCTGTGTATGCCCACAAAAGTTGCAAAAAAAAAAGTTGCAAGGAATTCGTTGAGATTACGGGCTGTTGGGTGGTTTCCCAACCAATTCATCGCCTATATCCCATCACCCAACCGAATAACCACCCTTTTGTCATATAAAAGGAGGTGTTGGGGTCTCATTCAAGGGAGAATCATAAGGATAGTGAAAATCTACCCATTTCACTTTCCCCCCTTGCCCCAAGAATTTGCAGCCACATTGTGAGTTTTGAGCCAGAATTCCTTATTCTTGCCCTTTTTCCTCATTCATAAGCCTATGCCCATTCTATAGAGAGAAGTGTGAGAGGAGAAGGATACGTGGAAGTAGTTGGATCTTGGTGAATAGGAGCCCAAGACCCAGTTTGAGGAGTAGTCGCCGATCTCATTTTGTAAGTGACTTTGTGAGATTAATATAAAGAAGTACTTTTTTCGTCCCACCATATGATGTGTTCAATATTTATGTTTGATTTACATTTTATTTTGAGATCTAACCCACTAATTCATATATATGATGCATGTTCATAGTTTCTTGTTTCTGTTTTAGTGAATGCAGGTCAGCCTTGGAAGGATATTTGCAGTCGAGAAGTGACTGAGCGCATAGGGATCAACATCGAACGTAGAGTTTAAGGTAAGACTATCGGATCCCTATACTTTGTACTTTATGCATGAATGTGTGGTATTGTCCGGATAGTTGTTAAAAGTAGGAGACTTTAGAGGGTTAGATCTACAAGCACTTTAGAACCCTAGTGTAGTCTGTAGGGGGGTTTTCCCACTATAGCAGAATTGGCGACCATACTAGGGAGAATTTAGGGTTTTCTGGGGATGCTTTTAGGTGTTTTAATTGGTTTGATTACCTATTTTGAGTTTTCTGTAAGTTTTTGAGTCTTTAAGGGATTTTGGTTGGCCATAACACTACTCCCTACCTAGTTATCTTGGTTGTTAGTTTCTTTTTTGGGAAGTTACAGAGGTGTATGCGACCTGCAGTGGGTCTGCATGCGTACATACACGACCTACCTTTGGACAACCCATGTACATACGTAGGCTACTTAAGTGTGAGTAGCGTGACTGTGTCAGGAAGTTTTTTTTAAAAAAGGGGAAGTCATCCTCTTCCCTGTGTGAAATCATACTTCTCAGGGGTTTCTTGATTTAGTTCTGGTCTTTGTTACTATAGTTTTTAGCCTGGGTTTGACGTCAGTTTCTTTATCTTTCAAGATTTCTTGTGTTCTTTGAAAGGGTTTTTTGATGATTATGTGATTTTTTTTGTTTAGCCTTTGAGGTTTTGTAAGTAACTCCATGTGGTCTATAGTATACCATAAGACAGTTTCTTTGGTCTTCTCTTGTCTTCATTTTTCCCTTTTGCTTTCTTTAGAAGAAAAGAAAAATAATTCATTTTAAATTTTCTTATTTTGAAGCATAAACAAATAAAAAAAAGGTTTTCTTTTGATTGTTTGGTTAAGTAGTTAGGTTAGTTGTTTTTTAGGAAGAAGAGTTCTTTGCTAAGTTATTTACTGAATTCTTAGGACTTTAAGTAGCTTGTAGTCAAGCGAAATTCAGTTTTAGGTTTTTCTTTTAAAATATCTTGGAAAGAAAAGTAGTTAGAAAAGTTGGTTAAAGAGTTTCAATTTGAAAATCTTTATTTGTCAAAAGAAGTAATGTTGTTTCCATCATTTTTTCTTCTCTTTCGTGTCTTAAAAAACACCACCAATTTCATTTATGTTCCTTTGACTTAAGACAAACCACTTAAAATCAACGCTTAATTAAAATTAATTAGACTTTGTGTTTGTAGGGTCCATCAACTAGATTAGGCTAGAGCCTTGATTTAGGTTTGAGAGAAAACTCTTCAAGGCTATAGAAAAAACATATGAGTCTATGCTAGGAAGTAAAAAAGTCCAGTAACGTGGAAATTTTCCAGGATCCCCCTCTAACACAGGGGGTAAACATGAGGTCATGTGCGGAAAGGTAGCAGAGATAACCCCTCCAAAGTCGGACCAAGCGTAGTGGGGAACGTATATAAAGGGCGTGTCTTGGAATTCTGTTGATCAAATTTTCGATGGAGCTTCGTGGGTCTCGAACCCATTCGAGGTCCTCAGTCATCTTCCAAAACACTTTCTTTTGATACCCTTAATAGGCTTCGGGCTTGATACCCTACTCATTGTGGTCCACCTGACTGTTGACTTTGCCCGCCTGGTAATTGTTCACGAGCTGGAAACTTAGTTGCTTTTACTTTAGAGACTTACACAGGTGATTGTGGGGGAATACCATAGTACCTAAGGCAGACATTGGGCCATGCTTTGTAGAGTATACTCATAGGGTGCTTTGTTATTCAATTTGCACTTGCACTAGTAAGTTTCTCTAGTGTTGGCTAGTGTAACTATTCTTCCAACTAGTTGTAGTGGTTTGATTGCTTTATCTCTAGGAACTTTTCTATTGTGTGTTTTGGTATTCAACGTTAGAAATCCCTAGTGTGTCATTGATACTCTCCCACATTGGAAGATCAAGAGCTCCGCCAGTCATGAAGGATCTTGGACCTACCGCCGGTTAAATTGGAGCCACCACCGCCACCACGACAGTGAAGACTTGACCAAGAAGGGTCATTTGAGGTGACTGGGACACATGAAACTATGCCCGAGCCAACTCTGAGAGGAGAAAATTCAATTACAGAGGAACCGACTATTTCTAACCTTGCAGAGAAATCTCTCAGTCCATATAACCCTCTGATCACTGACTTGTCGAAACCACTTTTGATACAACTTTCCCCTCCAAGGGTAACACATCATGAGTGTCAGATAGTCCTGCAAGTAGCGATGGAAAAAAATGCTTCTACTTCATTAGGGATTCCTCATATTCCCTCTACGACTGCCACCACAGGGGGAGTTTCGCCTCCTAACTCACCTTCGCAGGTCCAGACCACTATGGTCTCGACCGCCTCTACCTTGGGCAGCGGTCTGATTCCTTCTATGGCAGAGACCATTGCATCGTTTACACAGAGTGTGATGGGCCCTCCATTTTCATACGGGATGCCCAACTTTGATACGAACTCGGTCCTCCCCTACTCCACCCTACAGACCATGGGTCTAGGGACATGAAACTCAAACACTCCTTTGCAAGGGTCCATGGGGGGAACCTCAGCCCCTTATAACACTTTGCCTTACGGTGGGGTTCATATACCTCCATCGTCCCCCTTGCTCGGCAATGATTCTCAGAATCCCGTATGGTCGAACATGAACTACATCTTGTTTGGAGTAGGTAATCAAGAACCTTCTTCCAATACCACATCGGTGGGTTCTTTTGCGTTCTCTTTGTTCAGGGCATTTGGTAACAATTCATTCTCGTCAGCTGTCTTCTCGGCTGGGGGAAACCCTAGTTTTGGATCACAAAATCCTACGTAGGGTACCATTCTAAGACAAGGGGCACACACTTCTCAAGGACCTTGGAACCCGTGGCAGAGATCATTTCCCTCGTCAGGGATGTCGACTGGGGGCAACCCCTTCCATGGTCAATGGAACCCCGGGCAAGGATCAGTACCTATGCCCATCGGATTGGCAGGGGGAAACCATTTCCAAAACCTTTGGAACACAACGTTGGGAGAAATCCCTTCCCAGCCCTCAACATCCTACTACGGGAATCAGTCGATGAAGTCTCAACAAGCGCAGTATCCAAATTCCATTCTAGGCCATGGTTTTTACCAGAACCCGGGCCAACAGCCTAACTTTTCCTGGCAACCCGGTGCCAGCCAAATTCTAGGCTCCTTTCCTCTTGTACATACTCAACAAACCAAGATATCGTTGCTGGAAATATTGCATTTTCCAGACTTGTCAATATTGTTAAACGACCCAATCTGTCACCATCCGCGTTGGCCTCCCATGCCGACAAATTTTCCCTCGGACATTCCAAAGTTCGAGGGTAAGCCTAACGAAGATCGAGGTGATCATGTGACCACATTTAACCTATGGTTCTCATCCAACTCTTTGAGGGATGACTCCATTTAGTTACATCTGTTTCAACACAATCTTATCGGGAGTGTCACGAAATGGTACATCGATCTTGATCGCTCAAGATACTCTACTTTTGGCAAATTGGAAATGGTTTTCTTAAACCATTTTCAATTACCTGTGAGATACGATGCTGGCAAAGAATTGTTGGCCAACTTTAAGCAGACAAAAGCTGACCATATCTCTGATCACATCCAAGAATGGCGATGCCGGAAGAGTTTGATAAAAGTACCAGCTCCACTATCATTCCTGCTGGAATGGTTCCTTAAGTCTTTGGTACCCTAGCTATCCAAGTCTGTAGCAACATCGAGGGTCTTTTCATAGGAAGAGGCAATAATGAGAGCTCAATAGCTAGAGATGATTTACTCTTAGTCTGTTTTACTTTACGAGGTTTTTCCAGATGCACCGAGGTCTATTCTTGACAAGACCAGACATAAGTCTAGACCACATGCTAATGGAATCGTCAGTTCAGCATAAGCAAATCCCACTGATCCGTTGTCAAACCAATTGTAGCAATTGTCGATACAGTAGACAATGGCCATCCGAACCTCTAGTTCAGATACCCCCCCTACTCAGACATCGAATATACACAGTGTGCAATCGATGAACCCGAAGGCCAACTAATAGGTTGAAGGGAAGAAAAAATAGCGAAAGAAGCGTAAGGGGGATAAGAAACCCAACAATAATGTTGGCGGGGGAAACAAAGAGAGAAAGAAGTTGAAGTATCCATTTAATCTTTGCACAGAAGACCACCCCACTCACATGTGCCCTTGGCTTGCAGAGGCCCAAAAGTTATTGGCGCAGCAGCAGCCTGCTATGTTAATGAACCCATTTCCACATGGGAAAAAATTGACTCAAGCCTCTTCGAGCGCGGAAAAGGGAAATCAGGGACCCCCTCTGTCTTGTAGTAACCCCTCGACCATGAACATGTATATGTTGAAGGGTGACACTCACATATATACTAGGGCACATGAATACAGAGTGCCAAACACTGTTGAAAAGGGTAAAGAGGTCGATAACCCATGTTTTCCTCTCCATATCTAGAGAATAATGGGAGAGACAATGACACACATCTTGAAAGGGGTGTTAAATAAGGCTTCACACAATCCAAATGCGAGGGCCTCCTAAAACTACTTTGTGGTGGAGGATTTGTCACAAACCCCTTGTGCGATGTCATCTTTGGAGGTCCTCCAGAGTTTCCCTTTGCAGAGGAAGGCTCTACTAGTTGCCTTAGGATCCACTGAAACATGTGATCCAGGAACTATCACGCTTGATACAACCGAATTGAATCCTCGTCTCCCATACCAGGTCACGTTTTAGATAGTAGTGGCTCATCCCACGAAATATTTTACTTGGAATATTTTGCACACGGTGGTTGATGAGGGTGCCTCGACATGCATGATGTCGTTGGCATGTTGGAAGGCCATTGGCCAACCTATTTTCTCTTCGTTGTTAGGACCACATATTGTACCCTTTTTGCCCATACTTTTTGCTATTATTTTACCCTTCATCACCTACATTTTGACTTATACTATCATTTCAT
>SNQJ01S0118866.1:0-27446 GCA_010110895.2 Picea sitchensis
ATATCTTCATGATTCATAGTATTCTTTGGATTATGTTTTATATCTTCATTTGCTTTCTTCCCTTCCCTTCTTCCAGGCAAAACCCCTTTGCAATGCACTGCAAATCAAGTGCCAACTCTCTTGTCTGTTGAACCTCAAAGCACCAATTCTCATACCATGTAGAAATTTTATCTCATATATATAATAAGTCATAAACATATTTCAACCTCCTATAAAGCTTCAACAATAAATCAGAAATACTATATGAAAGAGATATGAAACTAAAATAGCAATGGAAATAATAATGAACAACAAAGAAATCACTCCATATAACACTAGTAATTTCTGGGCAATGCCCCTGGAGAAAACCTGTTCAAGGAGAATTTTCTTATTGAGCTAAGAGAAATTTCATATTAGAGTTTACAACAAGAAGTAATCAACAACAAAAAATCTTGAAAAATGTGCCAACAAACCTCCTCGATGGAAAACCTATCGTTTTATATATTTTAAGGATGGAAATGTCATTAATATTTTTTCTGCACAATTTTTTTTGTATTCTGAGTATTGTTTCTATTTGAAGAGTTTTGAACTGATTTTTACCGAGTTGCCAAGTTTTTCCATATCCCAAACTCACTGAATTTTTGTCAATCCCAAGTCTCACAACCTTGGTTTGATGTGAGTTTAAGTTGGGTGGTTGGTGTGCATTATAGTCAAAGCATGGAAACAATATAATGGGCATGCCATATATTGGTCTTAGGGATAAATAAATATTAGGAACATAAACTACCACTCTCCAAAATGAATGAAATCATCTCCATACAAGCTTGGATATTAAGCAAAGTTCATTCATATTATAATTAGAATAAGATTTATTAAAATTGAAACCTTCTTTTAGAGAAAAATGCACAATGACTTCAAGATGACCAAATAAAGAGGATGGCAACACTTTAAAAAGATAATGCTTGTCAAGAAAAATATTGTTTGAACTAACAAGAAACTTGACAATTATAGAATCGATTTCAGTTTTTGTTGATTACACCATGTAAACCAATTGCCTTTAGGATATATCTAGAAGGAAAATCCATGGGGTAAGGAAGAGTTATTGTTCAAATACTTAAAATAACACGCTCAATCAATATACACAGTGTACACCAAATGTGAGTGTGGAGAACAACTTCCTTATAGTTAGGAACAAATTCCTCCAAATAACCCAAGTACATCCATATATCCAAATCATATGTTCAAATGTTTCACATATGCATTCAATCCAATTACATATACAGTCAACCCCATATATACCCCCCATTGGGTCATAACCTAAGTACCCCCATTTGAAAAACTATCCTAAAAGTTTTGTGGCTAAATATTTTGCATGTGATGAAACCAAGTAATCGAGTTACTTACATTTATGCTCTCACACAATATGATTATTCATCCATCCATATGTATTTCTTTTCAGTGTCATTCTTTGATAGCTTCCTTTCCTTAGATTCCTTAAATATTTGATAATATCTTGTCGCATAATTGTTCCTTGATGCCCTATTCCATCAATATCCTTGACTTTACCATCTTCTTCATTGGTAACATTGATGTGGAACCAAATCTCATGGAGTAAAAGAGTAAAATATCTCTTTAACTCTTCTATCAAAAATAATTTTCATCTTATTTTGATATTCTTGGAATCTCTCATTCACTTGTTCTTTGGTCTGTTTCACCTTAATTATCTGATAAAATCTTCTAATAAGATCATTAAGCTCTTCATTTGCATCTTGTATTAATATCAATATTAAAATGGTAATATTAAATCAAATATATATATATATATATATTTTTAAATAAATATTGTTCGTCGCACTTGCGACGAAAACTTAAATAGGTGTTGTGACGACAACTGAAATAGGTGCGACAATTTTTCTATGTAAACAATGAAAAGTTTTCGTCGCACTTGCGATGACAACTTAAATAGATACGACAATTTTGCAATATAAACAACAAAAGTTGTCGTCGCAAGTGAGATGACAACTTAAATAGATGCGACATTTTTGCTATGTAAACAACGAAAATTTGTAGTTGCACTTGCAATGACAACTTAAATAGCTGTGACAGTTTTACAATATAAACAAAAAAAGTTGTCGTCGCGAGTGCGACAACAACTTAAATAGCTGCAACAATTTTGCTATGTAAATAGTGAAAATTTGTCGTCGCACTTGCGACGAGAACTTAAATAGCTACGACATTTTTTCTATGTAAACAATGAAAGTTGTCATCGCAATTGAGATGAAATGTTGGTTTCACATTTTTTGCCTAAATTGTCATATTGGCGACGATATTTATTTTTTGTCACAATTTTGATAAGTTCCCTAGGGGCGTCGCTCTTGCGACGTTCATTCCATTTCGTCGCAATTTCCATGTGACACAAAAAAATGTTTCAGAGAGTCCATATTCGTCGCAAATTCCACGACATAACGTCGCAAGAGCGTCAAAATAGCCGTCGCAAAATGACCCAAATTTGCTAGTGTTTGTCTCAAGTACTAGACCTACTTGAAATTGAATAAGGGGATATTAGGATCTTATGTGTGTTCCTTAGTCACTATTGGTGTTTTTTCGTCATGGTGGTTTCATTTCATTTTCTTTCTCTTTTATCTTGCATTTTTGGCACTCATATGCAATGAAGGAAATAAAGAGGACTAACTCATGCAAAGAAGGCCACAAATAAAAAAATACTAAAAGCACTCTAATCATTGAAGGACAATTCAAATTGGCACAAATAACAAGATACAACAACTCTCTTGCATTTGTAATAAGTCTTTTTACTTCTTTGTTGAAGTAACTTTTTAAAGTTGTAAGAAAACATTTTTTACTCAGTTTTTTGTACGGCTCACCTGAAATGGAATAAGGGGGTTCTGGAAAAGGTCACCTTCACAATTTTTTAAAGTGTTCTAAAAGAGGTATTCACACTTTTTAATTCTTACAACTCTTGAATATTCAACTCACTTCATAATGGCTCGGATTGAATAAATGTTTACTCTATTGAATGCATTAATAAACTCAACTTCGGAATCTATAATTTCAATGAACAAAAGAAATCTCACTATAGTGCTCACATGCTTGCAAGTCATGAACATGAAGGTTTATTTTTTTAAACTTCAAAACCAATTGTTATCTAATGAATTAAGTCTCCTTTGACACCAACATTGTGATTTCATACTTCTTCAGTATTATCCATTGTTTGGATTACATATTAACAAAAAATTGACAACAAGGATGAAAATGAGTTCAATGAAGACACTCAGATGATAGATGATGACACTCATAAACATGAATATGAGTTGGATGAAGTCCCTATGACAGAAAAATTTGTGGATAAATGTGAGGAACCAATAAGAATTTCTCGTCCATGGGAAGAACTAAAATTAAAACAGAATCGATATGGCTTAGTATACAACAAGGTTCACGATAACCTTTTTATTCTTGATTATTGAGAACTTGTTCTCTTTGTGAGTGGAATTTTCTTTAATGATTAATGGAAGATATAGCTTGATAAAATTGGTAAGAAATAGGTACAAGATATTGTTGATTATCGGGATGATGATAACGATGCAGATGTTGATGCATTTGTTGAGATTGTTGATGTTTCTACAATTATTGTGGATTTGTATGATAATAATGATTAGTTGGACAAAGAACCCATGAAATTCCAACACTGTCTCTAGTTTGGCCATGATGAGTCAAAGTGTTTTGATATCCACCCATGTAGTTTTTGTGGGAAGACCAATCACCTCTCAATAAGGTGTTAGAAGAGGAATAAAATTGAACGGAAAAACATACATTTTGAATGGTTAGGGAACTGAAGTTGGAGTTTGGAAGCCAATTTATTGGAGATGTCTTATTGACATGTTCATACACAGGTACAATTGTGTTTACAAGGAGAAATTTACACATTGGATGGTTATGAGTATTTTGGATATGATGATTTGAGGGAAAGATCGGTGCCCACTTGATTTTTGTCTTTTGATTTGAAGATCAAGTATTTCATATCCGCTCAAAGACATTTTGATTACCCTTTTTCACTTTCAAGAGGGGTATGCCTTATGATTAAGACTTCTCATGTTTTAGTTGAGAGGGGGGAACTTAGTGACGATATGTACAACTTTAAGTTTCAAATTCTAACTTGATGTTTGCAGTTCATGTAGGATGATGTTTTTTTAGGATGATGATCATTGATTCTGGATACATGATACAATATTGATGGTTTTGACATCGATCATTTGAGGATTGATTTTGTAGATGGATAATGGATTCAATATTGTGGATGCATTTATTATAGATGATTATATTTTATACTTGATGATGGATTTGATGATTTGTATTTGGATTGGTCAGTTTTACCTTCAGAGGAGTTTTTTCGAGATAGTTCAACACTTGGCATTTATGATGGATTCATATTTTTTATGCCTTTCAACACTTATTGGATGGATGGATTATTTTCCACATTTTGGAATTTTATGGATTTCATTCACCTTGTGACTTTGATGGCTGTTCGACAATTCAAAACCTTGATGACCCTTTCACATTTTGATAGATAGTTCAGATTTACGATAGTACCAATGATTCACCTGGTTTACTACCCACAAGATTTTTATGAACAAATGATTTTGTGGATATAGGGTTCCCACATTTCGGCATTTAATGGATTTCAATCATCTTGTGACTTTGATGGTGGTTCAACAGTTCGACACCTTAATGAAATTTTGGCATTTTGATTGACAATTCAGATTTTCAATATTACCAACGATTCAACTAGTTTACTACCCACACAATTTTCATGGACACGAGATTTTATGTATAGAGGGTTTGGATGCCTCTTGATACTTTTTTTTGTCAGCAAGATTATTGACAGTTTTTTTGTTGTGTCTATTTCTGAGAGTAGTTTGTGAACTTATTTGTTCACTTGATAGTATTCAAACTTTATAGGGATGATCTTTGGATCTAACATGGTTCAACTATTTAATTTTCATTTGTTCTTGGTGTTAGCACTAGAAGTCACCTTCATATTACATTGAAGGTAAGTCGAGTACCCATTAGTTTATATGTCATAGGTAATTAAGTTTTGAGTGGTCAAATGGAGAAAAATCAATAAGAATAACATTCTAACTTAGAAATCTAGACTAGCATGGACCAACCATTGAGTTCTTCAATTAACTTCAGTCAATAAGTTGGATTAAGGGTGAGTAGGAGGAAGATTTAGTGAGAAAGGTGTAGAGGTCTGCTATGAACATCAAGTTTTCCAGTAGCCTAAGGAGGAAAGAACTTAATCACAAGGTCCTCTTGGATTCAAATTTCAAGGAAGATGAAAGAAATCATAACAGTACTATAATCAAACATTTACCATAATACATTTACAACAATCCATGTGAATCAATTAAACATGAACTCTCTCAGTATCATAGGAAAATACGATGGATTAAGAATGATGACTTAGATTAATCAAGATGTCTTAAAAACAAATACATAACCAGAGAACAAGTTGTTCTCAATCAAAATATTACAATATCAGGGAGCCTAGCTCAACCATTCGACCATTACAAAATATCAAAACTGAGTATATATACTCAAAACTGTTGCAACTACCAGGAATGTGATTATATCACTGCCTTCAAAAACTTCATTTAGCGCCCGCTCTATCATGTAGTGAAGACCTCATTATGTCAGACGCGAGATAGGCATAGTTGTGTTCTTTACAGGAAAAATTGCCCATAAGGAAGCTTCAGATTGTAAGTGTACCTTCACAACCGCTCTCAGCCTGCTTTCCATTTATGGAGTGAGTTGAAGTTTCAACCATCTCTGTGTCCATTAACCGATATCTCACCGGGATCGAGACTGGGCCAAGTAACCAAGGGATGACTACTTGTTACGATTAAATGTGATGCTAAATGAACATACGAAAATGGGGCCATTGGTCTGATCGAGATCTGTGGTTGGGATGATTTTTATATTTGAGGTGCAACCATTAAAGTTTACTTGTTCACCATTTCTAGGATACATAAGAACTTGCATGAAGATGGTGCCAAATATGGTGCTTTAAGAGCCTTGGAAGTGGAGCAGAGGATGATTTCCCTGTGACTTTGGCCTTGCTCCAATGTGACCTTGAGCTATGACCTGACACCTTATCCCAAATGGTATCTTAGAATTTCATGCTTAGGGAATCTTGACCTCCCCTACTCCATATTTCCTGATGCCTGAGTCGGCGAAATCACCCTGCTCAGATCGACGATCAGATATTTTTCGCGATCAACGACTACGATCGCTTCTTTGGAACTCTGGATCAGTCATCTCCATGCAATGGGCACCAACCTTTCCTTCTGGACCTACCTTCCATAGGACCTTGGGTTGTGATCTTAGGCCCACACTCCAAGTGCTTCACGAACTCGTGCTGCGGGAAACTTGTGCATTTCTCCCAACAAACCTCTGATTCGTGAAACTGTGAATCCATTGATATATTTCCATGTGCCCTTCTAGATTGGACGATCCATCTTTACTTCACACTTCACGCTTCGGGACTCCGGGACCTTGGCACTTCGACGACTTCAACACTTCTCATTTCAACACTTTTGAAGCTCATTCCTGTGAACCTTCATATCGACTACCACATGTCCCCTTAAGATCGAACGACTCCCACTTATTTCAGGCTTCAAGACTTCATACCTTTGATGATTAAATTTAACATTATTTCGAACTACTGATTCTCACGATAATTTTCCACCGTTGATCTCTCCCAATGAGATCTATGGCCCATATTTAATATTTGCTCGAGCTTGATCTCGGGCCTTTGTTACAACACTAATCTTTGAGCAACTTTGGGTTTCCAAATGCCCACGCTCCATCGATCGGATTTTCCTGATTGGATCTTCGCCGTTGAAAGATAAACTTGTTTGCTTGCTTGATTTGAGTCCAGAATGAACTTCTCTGAGTGTCGCGCTTTGAGCCCATGGATGCGACCTGTGTAAACAAATACTTGGACGAATGGATAGGGGCTAGGAAAACAGGGATATGGTTGCACTTTAAACACAGATGGGGGAAAACGAAAACGGTTTTACAAGCCAAAGGGGGAAAAACTTAAGAATTGGTCTATGAAAGGAGAGAGAGTAGGGAAAACACAAAATTAGATAGAAACCAAAACCCCATAGGACTCTGACAAGTTTGTGTGATAACATTTGGCTCCACAGTGGATGGCATGCTCTCTGCGAGTTGCCAAGAACAAGTAGTTCCAGTGCCTTAGCGTTAGGTGAAAGAAAACTTCCACCATAACCACCGAGACTGTTTGGTAATATAATTCTTCTCTTTACTGCAACTAATCCATAAAAGGTAAGGGAAGTATGACAACATAAATAAAACATGTATTGGAACACTAGAAATACCTTCGAATGATGATAATATGAACAATTTTGTAGGCTCCGATGCTTTTGAAAAACATAGTTCCAAATATAACCCCACAGGGTCAAAAAATTTATGATCAGGAAAGATTGACTGGTAAGAAATTACCTCATGTACTTCCTTGCTACTCACCCGTCATTTGATGTTCTTAGAATATACAGGTGGGTGGAGGACAGATGCAGGTTGGCTAATCTTAGCTGATATTTTCTCACTTACATTTTCCAGGACAGGAATATCCTCTACATTTCCTTTATAAGAGAAACAAACAAACTCTGCCTTTGACTCTAAAAAACTAGGAAAAAACATAGAGGAAGCTTCCCTAGCTTTTGTTGCTATCTTTTCATCTATCTCAACTTCATAGTTAGGAGAAAAATATTCTGTAGAATACACTTGCTCTTTGACATTGGGATATTAAGAAGAGACATGTTGATCTTCATGAACTCTTAAAACAATAGACACATCTGATATGATGCCAGACGTTTCTATGTTATCTCTATCATAATGAATATCATTCAACACCTAATGCTCTTCATGGAAAATGATTTCTTCCACAATAACGACTTCATCACAAAACTGATCTTTGTGATAGGCAAAGTCTTAATAAAACAAAGAAAATTCATCACAACATTTTTCATAAAGACACCCAGCTGGAAAATAATCTTTATAAAACAAATTGAAAGATGCATGAAAACTAGTCAAAGAGTTGATGCTTGCAACGAGAAGAGATCGACACCAATCATGAGAAATCCCCTGTAATGAATACTTGAAAATATTAATCTGAATATCTTCATGCACGATATGAAGTCGATGAATAAATTCATGAAAGTCCAACAAATTCTCAGCTGGTGCTTCCCACTGTTTTCCTCAGAATCTAGGAAGGCTACTTTCCCATTCATCTCTACTAGGTGGTGGGTTAGGGAAACCAACTATTTTTGAAAAATCATAGAAAGGAAACTTCTAAGTTAAGATCTAGTCCATTTTAAACCAGTGGAGTTTCCATTGGGTTCTTTAATCATGGAGTCACCAGGTGAATGATGCGTAGCCTGAAAGTGTATGGTATTTGTTGACCATCAAAGACCAAATCTGGTCATTATCGTTCTACCAAAGAGATTTTCAATCCGGGACAACAACAAAAAAATTTCCGAGAAAGGTTTCCTGCTCTTAAATAATCCTTTATGGGTCAGCTGAAACAATGGATTCATAACAGTGGAGTCTCCAGGTGCATAGTTGCAATCTTCAATGGTTCTGATATTTGATGCACCTTCAGAATCAGAAGCTTCTTTGTCATTCTATCCCAGGGAAAAGTTTTCAATTCGTTCCTAGGCAACGACGCCAGAAATGATAGCACTAGAAGTCACCTTCAGATTGCATTGAAGGTAAGCCAAATACCCATCAATTTATATGTCACAAGTAATTGAGTTTTGAGTTGTCAAATGGAGAAAAATCATTAATAATAGCATTCTAACTCATAAATATGGACTAGCATGCACCAACCATTGAGGTCTTGAATCAACTTCAGTCAGTAAGTTGGAGTAAGGGTGAGTAGGAGGAATATTTAGTGAGAAATGTGTAGAGGTCTGCTATGAACATCATATTTTCCAGTAGCCTAAGGAGGAAAAAACTTAAACACAAGGTCCTCTTGGATTCAAATTTCAAGGAAGCTAAAAGAAATCATAACAGTACTATAATCAAACATTTACCATAATACAGTTACAACAATCCATGTGAATCAATAAAACATGAACTCTCTCAGTATTAGAGGCAAACAATATGGAGTAAGAAAGATGACTTAGATTAACCAAGATGTCTCAAAACAAAATACATAACCAGAGAACCAGTTGTTCTTAATCAAAATATTACTTATCGGGGAGCCTAGCTCAACCATTTGACCATTACAAAATATAAAAAATGAGTATATATACTCAAAACTGTTGCAACTACATGGAATGTGATCATATCACTACCTTCAAAACCTTCAGTTAGTGCCCACTCTGTCAGGTTGTGCAGACCTCATTATGTTAGACGTGAGACAGGCATAGTTATGTGCTTTACAGGAAAAAATGCCCATAAGGAAGCTTCAGATCGTAAGTGTGCCTTCATGACCGCTCTCAGCCCTCTTTACATTTATGGAGTGAGTTGAAGTTTCAACCACCACCTCTCTGTCCATTAAATGATATCTCCTCGGGATCGAGACCGAGTCAGGTAACCAAGGGATGACTACTTGTTGTGATTAAATGTAATGCTAAATGAACATATGAACATGGGTCCATTGGTATCATTGATATCTATGGATGGGACGATTCTTCTATTTGAGGTGAAACCTTTGAATTTTACCCGTTCACTAATTCTGGGATACATAAGACCTTACATGGAGATGTTGCCAAATTTGGCACTTTAAGAGCCTTAGACGTGGAGCAGAGGATGAGCTCCCTGTGACTTTGGCCTTGCTCCAATGTGACCTCGGGCTATGACCTGACACCTTATCCAAAATGTTATCTCATGATTTCTCACTTAGGGATTCTTCACCTCCCCTACTCCAGATTTCTCAATGTCTGAGTCGGCGAAAACACCCTACTCAGACAGATAGTCAGATCTTTTTCGTGATCGATGGCTACGATTGGTTCTTCAGAACTTAGAATTGGTCATTTCCATGTGATGGAGGCCAACCTTTCCTTCTAGACTTGCCTTCCATAGGACCTTGAGTTGTGATTCTGGGCCCACTCTACAAGTGCTCCACGAACTCGCATTGCAGGAAACTTGTGCATTGCTTCCAAGAAACCTTTGATTCATGAAACTGCTATGAGTGTCATGCTTTGAGCCCTCTTTTGTGGCCTGTGTAAACAAATACTTGGACAACTGGATAGGGGATGGGAAAATAGGAAGACCATGGCACTTTAAACATAGAGGGGGGAAAATGAAAATGGTTTTACAAGCCGAAGGGGAAAAAACTTAAGAATTTGTCTGCGAAAGGAGAGAGAGTAGGAAAAACATAGACTTAGGTAGAAACCACAACCCCACAGGACTCTGACAAGTTTGTGTGATAACACTTGGCACATTCAGGATTGTTAGGAATTTTCATGACTTGGGATGTGTTGGACCTGTAGTTAATTCACTTCTCATTAGGGTTTACTCTCATCAGTTTTGGGTTCACCCCAGTGAACACATACATGTTTTCTAGCTCATTTGTTACACAATGTGTTTCCTAGACTTGGTTTCAGCATCCACTTTTGATGGTTTTTCAGAAATATCTTCACCGACACTCATGAGATTTCAGACAATGAGTTACAGGTTAAAGACTTATCAACTTTTTCACTAGTCCTTGTTGTTGAGATGATAATTTTGTATAGACTTAATATTAAAGGGGGATTTGTTAGAAATAATCATAAGTCCTAAATAGACCTTAAAAACCTTTCAGTTATGATATGGTTCGGAGGTCGTTATATTTAGATGTATTATAAATGTACCATTGATGTACATATGAATTGATTCGAATTGGTTCCTCTTCCGCCATGTTTTTTTCTTCTTGATTTTCTTGGTTTATCATTTTCTTGATCCTTATTTTTATCACATGGGCAAGGGTAAAAATTTCTAGGTGTTGGGAGAGGATATATTAGAGGTCATAATGCATAGAGGGTGTCTTAACTTCTTGAATGGAATGGATTTGGGAAATAATGCTAGAATGACCTTTTTTGAGGAGATTTTCCAGTCGATGGTAATTGATTATCTTAGGGGAGACTACTACGATGCCTTGGAACTGATATTTGTGTCCCTCATATTGAAATTGCATGGTTAATTCCTTAAAATCCATTAGGATGGGGCCTAGAGTGCGTATCCATTCAACACCGAGCACAATTTCACAATATCCCATATGTATAGAAAACATATGAGATTTTAGGTGGTACTGACCAATTTGTAAGCACACATTTTCACAATGCCCACCACATTTCATGGAACCACCTTTTACACATCAAAATTCCTCACTTCGACAGTGTTGTAAGTGTCGCACTTTCATTGTCACAAGTGTCAAAAGTATTACACTTTTATTTTTGCAAGTTTCGTAAGTGTCACATTCACTTTTCCTAAGTGTTGCATCTCAAACGAAACCATAAAAAAACTCCCTAAAACCCCTAAAACATGCTACAAGAAGAAGCCCCATCTTCTGACAGTCAAAAAATGTTTTTTACCTAAGGAATTACTCATCTTTTTAACATTTTGGAATATCAACCCTCCCCTGCTCATATATAAGGAGTGTTAGCACTCCTTGTCCATATTAGGGGGGCGATACAACACTTTGTTGTCCACTTTAAGGGAGCATTGTGTTGGTTGAGGGAATCTTGGAGGAAATCCCACTTTCCTCTAAAGACAAGTATGTATGGGTTGGGTTAGTTTGCCTCGAATTTGAATCCATGGTTGCATATAAGGAAGGAATAACAACTAATGGAGCCATATCCTCAACCAATTCAAAAAATACTCAAGGTTGTTGAGCCTCTCAAAGCTTAGAAATAGAGGCATTTCCATGGTGAAAAACAAGAGAAATCAACAAAGCATTGTTATGTTGATTATGGATCTTTTGAGCAAGGGTTGGACAAAGAGGACTTGGAGAGGTTGTTGCAACAGAATATGAAGATTGTAAGTTTTCCCTTATAAGTTATTATTAATTTAATTTTCCTATTTCCTTAAAGTATGTGTTTACATGTGCTTGTCTATGGATGTCTTAATATGCATAGATGAATTGATTTTTTCTAATCCATCAGAGTAGTATATAGTCGTTTGTTTCTTTTTGTCCATTGCAGGTATTGATTTTCATTGGGAGTCGGATTGAGTTCACAGATTGGAGTGGCTTGGAAAACATCATAAACGAGGTACATCATACTTCCCCTTCCTTCTCTCTTTTTCAATGGACAAAATGCATTTATAGGAATGGTAGTGTCCAAATGTAATTTTCTGTCTTGGTATAGGGGTCTATAATCCAAGGGAAATTTCACCTATCCGCATGGGAATATTTCCGTAACAGAAATTGGAGACTCCACTGGGGAGGAAATTTCAATTGTTCTTCCCTTGGTTCGTCTGAGACTTTTTCCTATCCTTAGATCCTACTTGTTGATTTGGTTTGAAGATTCCATATTCCTTGTCTTTACTAGTTGTCTTACATAGACCTTTATTGAAATTTCCTGAGTTATTGAAATTTTTGTCTTTTTCAAACTTTCTTCAGAACTATCGCTCCCATGCAGTTCAAAACAAGGCACTACTTCTTGATTAGCACTTCCCCAGAGAATTATAGGGAGCTCTATAACACTCTGGTGTCTTTCTTACTAGAGCGTTGATTTCATTTTTCTAGGGAAATTTTCAAATGTGTTTCTTTCTGGGTCTAGTATTTAGATCTTCCTCTTTAGATCAAGGTTTTTTCTATTTGAACTTGGATCTTTTTTAATTATAAACTTTATTTTCTTCATTATTTTTAGTCTTTATTGAGTTTGTGTTTTCTTTCTTGATTGCAAAATCGACCCTTTCTCTCTCATATTTGGTTTCCCATTTTTGCAAATCTTTCCTCTAATCTAATTGATTAGAGGAAATCACAGGAAAAGTTGTTCATCATAGGTGTATTGATTTATTTTTATTTGATCTCTTACCCAATTCTTGAAGACTATAAAGTATGACATTTTGATTTCATAGTGTTTTTGGATATTTTGTTGAGCAATTTGATATTTGTTTTTCTTTCGATCTCTTGTTTCTTATTGCGAGTATCTTTGTTTGTATGCTCTTTTTATTCGTACTCTTTTTCATATTGATAGTGAAATTTTTCATTATTAGTGAAAGAACGAAGCATTGGACAAACATCATTTTTTGCATCTCAAATCAAACAAAGAAGGATTTATATGCATTGGTTTTGGTTGATGAAAGGTTTTTATTTTTGATGATTAGGAAAATGTGGTAATTATTGTTTAGGAACAAATAGCATAAAGTTTTTGGATTTATTTTGAGTGTTTTTAAGCGACGAAACAAAATAATATATTCTTCTTCCCATAACTAGATGTTCATTGAAATGAAATTTGCATATCATTTGTGTTTCCTTCTTGTGGAGTTGAGTCTCAAAATATCATTAGTTTCATTATCATTCACCCTTGAGTAACAAACATCCACGAAAATAAGCGCTAATTAAAATTGAACTAGAAACTTTTTTTTAGATCTTTACACCAACAATAGACTAGGAATAGAGATTTGGAATAAGATGTGAGGATAACTCTGCAAATCATTAAAGACAAACACATAAACTTTTGATAGGGAGGGAAAATCCAACTTTCGTATAAGCATAGCTAGGATCCCCCTCTCACTCAGGGGTAAACATGAGGTCGTGTGCGTGAGATAAATGAAGATTATCCGTCCGAGGATAAAACAATTGTAGAAAAATGATCATATATTGGGGGTTCTTATTGAGAATCAATTGTTTTCATTTAGTCTCGAATCTTCATGAATTTAAAATCTGTTCGAGGTCCTTAGGAGTTTATCGGTCCACTTGTCCTCAGTTCTCTTCAACAATTTCAGACTTGATATCCTTCCCATTCTTTTAGACCCAACTATCAAATGTACCCGCCTAGAGGCTGACTGCAAGTTGGTAACCTTAGTGGCGGTAATATTTAGGGTCTTTACACGAGGTGATGATGAAGGGAAGTCTTTGATGTACATAGATCAAGCATTGGTCAAACTCACTCGGGATCCTTGGAGGGTAACTCGCAGGTAAAACCACGAGGGAAATCACACCAAGGCATAAGTCTACTAAGCAAGTTATCAACATAACTAATGCACCCACTCAATATTATCCCATTCTCACTTTTTCCTTGCGATGTTGGATTTCATCACCAACGAGTAAGTTCATTGAGAGAAGTTATTGTTTTGCTTGTTGGTTTTCTATATTTTGAGTGAATGTTGTTTTTTCACCCTAGTTTCCCTTAAGATTGGTACTATGGTTGATAAAGGTCTTCTTCGATCATGTAGGATGCAAGGGTTGCCTCCTTAAGGCTACGAACCGATACCTCCTAACTTACCTGAAGACACTTACCATGAATAGGTTGAAAACTATTTGGACACTCGGAGTGTTTCTACTCCTTTGATTGAAAATCCTGAGGGATATATAGTAGTAGTTGAGGAAGGTCCTACCCATCCTACAAACCCAACTATGACCAACCTTCTCAATCCACTCCTTCTTTGAGTAGACTCCTCAAGAAACATCATAGTTGAATATTATCATAGGCTATCGTCAAGGCCATACGAAGAGCGTGACATGTAATCAGATCAACCAAATCCAAATGAAGAATATACTACCCCTGTCCACTCTACTGAAATGGTAGATCCACATCAAACTCTTGTTCTTCCTATATGGAGAACTCCATTAGGTCATGATCTTTATGAAAAAATTAATTTGAATTGACCACTATTTAACTCTCCACATACATCTGTCACCATTGGTGTAGACGAAGGACCATTGAATCAGTACTCTAACCATCCTTCTAGAAAAACACTCAATACTTCTACCACTTCAGGACAAATAACGAGTGAAACAAGATTTGTATCACCTATTCATTTTCAAATTACCATGACGGTTACACCTACAATCCCTCTTCAAGAAACAACTTCATACATGCCACAAAATCCTATTAGGACACCTTCACATCATAGAATGAAAAACCATGTCATACCACAAAACCTGACTGTAGGAAAATTCCCTACTAGGGGGAAATCCTCAGTTAGTAGAAAAATCCCTCCCAGGGGCTAACCCCGGTTTTTTGGACAAATCCCGACTAGGGGAAACTCTCGTTCAGTGGAAAAATATTGACTTGAAGGAAACCCTCGTTCATTGGAAAAATATTGACTGGAAGGAAACCCCCATTCAGTGGACAAATCCAAGTTGTTACCCAACCTATGGCAAGGGGACAATTTCAAATTTATTTTGTCGGAAACCCGAAAAAATCCTGGGGACCACCCTAAGGAGGACCTCTTAATCAACCATATCATGGTTGATATTCAAATTCAAACCTGTAGGGAGGATCTATATATCCCAATCCTTCTAGACTATATTCAGGACAACAAATCCCAGGTGTCCCAAATATCACTTGGGTCCTCAAGGACAAACATATTTTCCACTGTAGGGTCAAATCAATTACCCTCCTCAGAATCAACTTGGTTACCCTCCTTAGGGTCAACCTGGTTACCCTCCTTGGGGAAAACCTAGTTACCCTCCTCAAGGATAAATTGGTAACCCTCCCCAAGGTCAAACTGGTTATCCTCCTTTAGGTTGCACTAGTTATCCTCCGCAAGGCCAAATGGGTTTTCCTTCACCTCCTATGCAAATTACTCAATAAATGAATCCTACTTTTGCTGGCCAAAATCCACAACAACCACATATGGGAGGACCTTCTGGATATAACTTTCCACCACAACCAGTTTATAGTCCTACTACTGTCCCTATGCCTCACCAATATCATCCACAAATTAATTGATAGTTACCTTTATTAACTACTTTATATCTACTATATCTGTCGAGATTAGAAAATGATCCCATATTACACATCCAAATTACCATCTAATATTCCAAAATGTTATGGTAAACCTGGAGAAGGCCAAAATAACCACGTCATGAAATTTCATCTGTAGTTTTCATCAAAATCAATGATGGATGACTCTATTCATTTGTGTATTTTCCAGTGTACTCTTACAAGTTCATCCGAAAAAAGGTACATTGAGTTACAACATGTATCTTTCCAAGATTTCAATTCCCTTTCCATGGCTTTCCTCACCGATTTCCAATTTCCAATCAGATAAGAAAACAACACAAAAATTTTGACCTCCCTTCGTCAGACTAACTCCGTACATATTTCATATCATATACATGAGTGGAGACGACTACAACGATTGATCAAAGCCACCATTACTGACCATTTGTTGGCTGAATGGTTCATAAAATCGATGTTACCTCCTATTGCTCACAATGTAGCAATGGGTGGTGTACTTACAAAAGAGTAAGCCATTGCTCGTGCTGAGTATTTGGATCTGTTTTATTCCCAATACAATAATTTGTATGAACTGATCCCAAATTCTCCCCGTACATCAACCAATCCATTGAAACCATACTCCACCGCTCATTCAAATGGTGTTATCAGTTTTGTCAAAACCCATCTTGTCTCACAGTCGAATGGGACAACCAATCATTCAATAATTTCTTTGACTGTAGTGCGGACTCCTATCTCCTCAAATTCCACCCCTACTAAATTTTATGAAGTAAATGAAGTTCAATCTAATTCACCATCACAATCAAGGGGGGGAAAGAAAACTAAGAATAAATCCAAGAAAAATAATAATCGAATTGAAAATACAAAAAACACAAGAACAACCACCTACTATTGAAAAGAAACCACAACACATTTTTTTTTTTATCCATCTCATATCTGTTGAAGATCATTACACATGAGACTGTCCCCACTAGGAAGAAGCATCTAAATTATTTAGAGGAAATTCTCAACCCACTGTTTTGACGCATCCTTTTCCACAACAAAATTCACTGGTTGCAAAAAATACTGCACCTCTGACAGGAAGAAACCCAATTTATCCTCCTAACGAGGATGCTTCATCAAGTGCACATATTTATATATTTAATGGTGTATATTTGTCCACTCGAACTACGACATATGAAACACCCCCAAGCAAACCCGGTAAGGAAAGTGTAACTAATGGAATTGTGACTGATCCATCTTCCACTTCAGTTACCCCTCTGTCTGGACCTCTCCAGATTGAGAAACCTAATTTTGAATCTATATTACATCTACCCAAGAGTACTATCATAAATTTGACCTTTAATCTTAACTCTTGTGTTTCTCAAAACTACAACATTGTTGAAGATTTGGCCCAAGCACCTTGTGTGATGTCAGCTCTCAAAGTTATCCAACAATTCCCTAGCCAATGTAGGACTCCCTTGCAATCCATCCAAGATACATATCCCAAGTCATCCAATAAGATCACTTTTAACCTGGACAATTATAAATCGAGACTCTCTCACCAACTTGCATTTCAAATTTATGTTGTTGTTCAAAATCAACATATTCATCGCACTATATTGGATGAGGGAGCATCAACCTGGGTCATGTACTTATCCTATTGGAAAGGCCTTAAAACACATGGCATTAATCAATATCCAACCATGTTAAAATAATTTGATGGACGAGGTTTCAGACCTCATGGTCTCTTACAATCATTAATTGTTCAACTAGGAAAAACTATTTCCATCGATGTGGAAATAGTCAACGCTCCTCTAGATTATAACTAATTGCTTGGAATAAGTTGGTTTTATGCTATGATTGTTGTGGCTTCCTCATATTTTCAATGTGTTCAGTTACCATCAATCAGTTAGATTAATGTACACCCGACACTCGCACTCAAACTGCCAACAATATTTTTGGGGGATTCAAAGATTACTTATGAAAGTGTTGGTGTAATATCCCTAAGGCCGAACCCAATTGTAAATGTAAATGAAAATGTACTTAAGTTGGTGAGCTTTCTGACATCGTTTTGTATGCACCTTTCATGGCATAGTGTGCACATGTACTATGCAGTGAAATGATGAAGTATGCACATTCCAGGATATCGCGCACAACATCTTAAGTGCGCGTGATTGTGAGGCCAACGAGCCTTTGTGTATATGTTATGTTTTATAGGATGGTGATCTAGTTATTATAAGCTAGGATGCTTACATTTTGATTAGGCCCGAGAGCCTAGATGTTAAAGGCCAGTGCACCTATTTTGGTACATGTCTCATAATTAATATAAAATACGTCGTTGCACACAGATCAATCACGATAAAAGAGATGGGGGACTAAACTCCAGTAGTTAGGGAAATGGAGGGGCTAAGTTAAGGAAAGGGGCTAAGATAGGGAGATTAAGCCAAAAAGTAATATTATATTAATATTTATTAAATATAAAGTATGGATAATTATTTTATCCTAAGTTCTAAAGTCGGGGACAAGTGGGCCAAAGTAGCTCCCAACATGACAAGTGTCAATTTGGGGAGATGCATACATATAGTTTGGACTTAGTTCATTTTCCCATCTTTTCCATCATTCTTCCCATGATTCCTTCCATCATTCAGCCATTATTCCATGAGCATTCACACACCCATTGAGTTATCCTTTGTATCTTCATGACTGTACATGAACCTGTATCCATAGCCATTTTGTGTTGGTGTACCTGGTTAGCTTGGGAGTTAGACTGAGGAATCGGGTTGTTAGGCTCGTGGTATATTGAAGAGGCGGGTTTTCAGGCTCGTGAGAAATTCTCTGGGTGATAGAATTGTTGGGAATTGATTTCTTGAAGGTGCTCAACTACAACTATAGTTCTCTGAGACTTCCTATCCGACCTGTTGTTGAAGCCTGGAAAGGAAGTGGGGCAGTCGAAGGACTGTTGAGAAGAGGAGGGGCACACTTCTTGGGTGGGATAGGCATGTGGGGAATGAGGGAATGTAGGTTTTTATTTGAGTTAGCACCTGAGACAAAGTCTTTCCTATTGTCTATGAGCCTTTAGCCTTGTTAGGAATCCCTTTACCCAGGTGGAGTTTAGTCCCAGCTCGGGGGTGACTCACTGTTGAGAGTGATGAATGGTGAGGTATAAGGCTGGGAGGTTCGTGGAAGGTATGCACACAGTTGGTGACATTCTTACCAAGATAAGTTCCAATTGGGTGATAAATTTACATATTGCATTGTTATTTATGTGCTTATATTTATGGGTTTATCTTATGTGTGTTTATAACTGTCTGTAAATTTATGGGTATTTCCTGTATATGTTGCATGTATATGTTTACTGTCATTTTAGTATGAAGCTTTGCATTTACATAATGTATTTTTCTGTCTAAATTTTTATATATATTCTTCTGCGAGATTTATGTGTGCATATGTATTCTTAATTGCATGCAGTTGGAAATATTTATGTGGCATAGCTTAGTTGGATGTTGGGTATGTTACAGTAGGTTCCACAGAGTGAACAATAAGAGTTCTCTGGCATAGCGTGGCTCGACATGGATGGTCAGGGACGTTACAGTTGGGGTTGGTCTATTGAAAGAATCTTTGCTCATGGGCACTTTCCCAACACCTATTCCTCCAACTACACAACATATTGCAATGGTAAATATTATTTCAACTATGGTACATCAATCCCTTGAATCATATGATCCATGGATCATACCTAGTCCTTTAGAATTTGATACACTAGGTGACATTATGCCACTTAGTCCTGTTGAGGCTGAATAAAAAGCCATTCAATATGCCTCTCCTTCACCTAATGAACAACATCTAATGGCATATAATTCCTATTTGTTAACATCCTGTTTAGCTTCCTTATCCTCCACTGTTGATTACATCCTATGGATTTTTCCATCCAATGAATCCTTTATGGAAATTCTTAATATTGAGGAGGCACAATGGGATGAAAACCACCATAGTTTATCCTTTCTTCCTAGTTTCGATGAAATTGAGAAAGATATTTCATCTATCTTTCCAACCGATATTGTCAACGATCCCCAATCTCTGATCCTCACTTAGGATACAATCTTCGGGGGAAAATTGGGAAACATATCTCAAACCATCAGTATTGACATATCCACAAAAGAAGGTGCTGTGTAAAACATACAACTAGGTGTGAACTGTTCCACTGAAGAGATTGAAACTTACAACACCTTGTTTAAAGAATTATGTGACATTTTTTACTAGAGCTATGAAGAAATTCCATGGATCGACCCTTCGATCGTTGTGCATGAAATCAAAAATTACCCTGAGTTAAACCTGTAAGACAAAAAAATTGCCCTATTCAATATCAAAAACATTGAGGAAAAATCCAAGGAAACGACCTATTATATGTTGGGGTTGTGAGGGATATCACATGTACAAATATTTCTCTCATATAATTGAAATATTCAAGACTTTTCACAATTTACAACATGATAATACAATTGAGGACATGGGAAAAATCATGCCAAATATCTATGCACCCTTGTACAACAAGAAAGATGAATTTTAATCTCATATGATTGAAGTGGAAGGTAAGATCAATGATCAACGTATTTCTATTTTAATTCATTCATGAGCTAGTCATAGTTATATAGATCTTAAGTTGGTGGAAATATTTCATTTGTAAAGAAGAGAAATTGGGAAATCTTGGTTGGTCCATCTAGCCACAAGAGATAAAAGAAGAATTAATTAGTTGGTTAAGGATTGTCCAAAGGACATGAATGGGATAAGTACAAAGGAAGATTTGAACATCATACCTTTGGGTTCATATGATTTCCTAATTGGTATGGATTGGTTGGATATGCATCATGTTTTCCTAGATTACTACAATAATGAATTTTCTTGTCTTGATGAGGAAGGAAACTTAAGAACAATTCAAGGTATTCCAAGGGCAGTAACTATGAGAGAGATTTAAGCCTTGCAACTAAAAAGAATCTTCAGAAAAGGATGTCAAATTTTTGCAGCACATATGGAAGAGACAACTAAGGATAAAGTTCCATGCATTGAATACTTTGTCTTCCTAAAATAATTTGAGGATTTATTTGAATAAATATTGGGATTTCTGCCAAAGAGATATATTGATTTCTCTATTAATTTGATGCTTAGAGCATCCCGAGTGTCCAACACTCCTTATAGGATGAATGCACCAGAGTTGAAGGAATTACAAATGTAGCTTGAAGATATTTTGAAGAAGGGTTATATATGCCCAATTGTGTCACCTTGGGGTGTCCCAATGTTATTTGTGAAGAAAAAAGGATGGAACCTTGAGGTTGTGCATTGATTTCAGGTAGTTGAAAAAGGTGATTGTGAAGAAAAAATATCCTTTACCATGGATAGATGATCTTTTTGATCATCTGAAAGATGCTAATATATTTTCCAAGATTGACCTCACGTCAGGCTATCATTAGGTGAGGATTAAAGAAGAATATATCAACAAGATAACATTTAGAACAAGGTATGGCCATTATGAGTTTATAGTGGTGTCATTTGGGTTGTCAAATGCACCAATTGTCTTCATGTGTTTGATGAATGGTATTTTCATAAATTACTTGGATAAGTTTGTCATTGTCTTTTTGGATGACATAATTATCTACTCCAAGTCTGAATAAGAGCATGAAATGCACTCGAGGATGGTGCTACAAGTATTAAGGGAGCACCAGTTGTATGCCAAAGTGAACAAGTTCTCATTATATTAGAAGCAGATACATTATTTGGGCCATATCATTTCAGAGGAAGGGATAACAATGGATCTTGAGAATATAAAATTAATTGAAGATTGACCATCACCAAAGAATTTCTCATAGGTGATAGCATTCATGTGTCTTGGAGGTTATTACAGAAGATTTATTGAAGGATTTTCAAAGATTTCACATCCAATCACTTATTTGCAAAAGAAGGGCGTGAGATTTGAATGGAATTCTGATTGTAAAGAAAGATTTCAAAATTTGAATAATTTATTGACAAGTGCACCAATCTTGAATATAGTCCATCCAAATGAATATTTAATTGTGTGCACTGATTCTTGCAAGGAAGGGCATTGAGGAGTCCTTAGCAAAAATTGGCATGTGATATGATACGAGTCAAGAAAGTTGAAAGAACATGAGAGACACTATGTCACTCATGATTTATAATTGTCAGCCATATTTCATGCCTTGAATATGTGGAGACATTATCTTATGGGAAAAAAACTTGAGCTAAGGACAAACCATAGTGGTCTAAATTATTTGTTTGGACAACTAACTTTGAATGCCAGAAAAATCAGATGGTTGGAATTCCTCATTGAAAATGATTTTAATGTAAATCATATCAAGGGGAAAGAGAACAAGGTGGTTGATGCACTCATCATGAGGGTGCATGAGATGAATGCCATAGACATTAGCGTGTATAAATCTGATTTGAAATACAAAATTTCGGGAGCTAGAAAATCAGAACAACATTATATGAAAACAACGGAAAAATTATAGCAAGGTAATTATCAACAGAGAATCAAGGTTTATGAGATGAGAAAGGATGGAATCCTCATGTACAAAGGTGGAGAATATGTTCCTAAATCTAAAGATCTAAAATTTTTGGTGCTAAGTGAAATGCATAATTTGCCTTATGTTGGGTATCCAGGTTACCAGAAAACAATTGCAGCTATCAAGAGCCAATATTTTTGACCTAGTATGAAGAAAGATGTGCCTAATTATATTACCATATGTCTATAATTCCAGAAGTTCAAGGTTGAACATGGAAATCCAACTGGTTTCCTACAACCATCGCCCATTCCAGAGTGGAAATAGGAAGTGGTGAAAATTGATTTCATAACCAAACTACCCAAAACAATGAAATAACATGATTCCATGATGGTGGTGGTGGATATGCTAATTTGAGATGCTCATTTTATTCCAGTTAAGCTAACTCACAAAAAAGAAAACATTGCAGAGATTTATATGAGAGAAATTTCCATGCTACATGGTGTGCCTAAGGAAATTGTTTTTGACAAAGATCCAAATTCCCCATCAAATTTTTGGAAGGGAATATTTAAAGGATTTGGGAAAAATAGGAAATTTAGCACAACTTATCACCTAGAATCAAATGGTAAAAAAAAGAGGGTAAATCAGGTGATTGAAGATATGTCTAGAATGTGTGTGATGGATAAACCATCAAAATGGGAAGATTATTTACATTTAGTTGAATTTTATTATAATAATGGGTATTGGGCATCTTTAAATATGAACCCATTTCAATCATTATATGGAAGAAAGTGTAACATGTGAGTGAGTTGGGACAATCCAATAGATAGAGTGGTGTTTGGTCCAAAACTAATTAGGGAAATGGAAGAACAGATGGTGAAAATAAGGCATAATTTAAAGGATGCACAAGACAAAAAGAAAATTTATACAGATAAGGGAAGAACCCACAGAGAGTTTAAAGTGGGTGACCATGTGTTCTTAAAAGTGAAGGCCAAGAGAAGTTCCTTGAAGTTGGTGAACTATTCAAAACTTGCAACAAGATATTGCAGACCCTTTAAAATCTTGGAGAGGATTTCTCCTATTGCATACATGCTTGCACTATCTGCATCCATGTGGATTCATACTGTATTCCATGTGTCTTTGGTTAAAAAGTATGTTTATGATGCTAATCATTTAATTGATTGGAATCTGATTCAGGTGGGGCAAGAAGGAGACTTATGAGTTAAACCGATGTGCATATTGGATCAAAAAGTCAAGTTGCTCCAGAATCGAGCAATATGGTTGGTAAAAGTTCATTGGACTTGTTATGGTCCTGGGGATGCAACGTGGGAGCATGAAGATGCCATGAAGGAGGAGTACCTTTTGAAAACACACACTGACACTAAGAGGGGAGGGGGTGAATCAGTATCTGGAACTTTTGGCTACTTTTCACACTTTCATAGATTAACTAAATAATATATATGTAGTTCAATTAATTATTCATAAACATGTATACGAAACACTGTATGAAGTAGATAAAATATCATTCTTTTATTTATTTAACTTGAATGAATACATATAAAATATATCATTTAATATATTCAACTTTAACTAAATATGAGAGATCCAACTCTATGATACAAGACCCAACTTGTACTTCTTAGACCCAACTGAGAAATGAGGAATTCAACCCTCATAACAAGAACAAGTTTGTTGATCTCATATCCAACTGAGATGTGAGGAATCTAATCCTCATGACAAGACTCAACTTGTAAATAGGCACCAACCTGATAGAATGAACTTTCATTCAATCCATTATCTCTCTCTCTCTCTCTCTCTCTCTCTCTCTCTCTATATATATATATATATATATATATCCACCAAGACATTATGTCTCATCTCTAAAATCTTCTTCAATTGATATTTTTGGAATCACTTTTAATGAGCCATGTCTTATTAGCTTCTTTATTTGTGATTTGTATGGATCCATATTGGATTATCCATTTACCCTTTTTATTTGGATAGTTTCTTCTTTTGTGCATGGATGTTAATGACACAATCTCAACCTTAGACAATATAGGATGACTGTATCAAGCTCATACAATATATTAGTCAATATTATATTTCTACTTATATTCAAGTCACCTTCATTGTTAGACACACCTACCACACTTAGAGGGAGGTGAATGAGTGTGGGGCTCTTTTTCCCAAAACTTCCCTCTTACACAAAACTCATTTGTTATCATTCAACATTTACTCATTACTCATTGTTGTCATTTATAACCATTTAGATGTGAACATATATCAACATCATATATCAACAACATAGATAAACAATAAGTCATCACCACAAGGAACACAAAGAACACAAGATGTATGTACAATTTTATTTTTATTATGGACTACAATCTTTGGGGGTTTTCAGCAACAATTGAATAGAGTACAACTCTACAAGAGCACCAGCTCTATAATGCAAGACTCGGCTTACACCCTTAGCACCAATTGAGATGAGGCAACAATCCTCAATAGATATCAATTTGCAATAGGTACATGACCTGTCAGTAGAGCAGCCTACGTGTGTACGTGCCCTGGCTCACTACAACATGCGTATGTATGCAACTAGGGTATACAACAACCTGCGTATACCTTCTGAGCTATTACGGTTTATCCTTCAAGATTAACTCAGATCCTATGCAACCAATTTATCATTCTCTTCTGTCTCTCACTGTCCAAACTGACCACCATCTAATCACAATACATCCAAGCTCTCCAATAGCTTACTCATGCTCCACAACCAATCAATATGAATGCTAACTCAATCATGTATAAGAAACTAGTATACCATAGAAATCATATCACAAATGAATCACAAGAGTACTTCTCACTCCATCAACCAACATAAACCACATCACAATAGCCATACCAAGAATGCCCTAAGAATTCACAACACAACAAGCAATACTATCCATCAAGACAATAATGTAACCATATCAGTGTCTTAGTGATAGATCTGAGCCCATAGAATGTAGATCTGGAACCTACTTCAGTCTTGAATAGATTGTCATCATCTCAACCACAAATATCCATGATTTAATCCATTGTACACTCTTTGTACATAGACAACCCACGTACTGTATGCACCTTGTACACAGACAACTCGCATATATGCACCCTATACACAGACACCCTGTGTACGCACCCGAAAATAGGGGTTTTCTATAATTCCGATAATTTCTCCGTCGTGATATCAGACTTTCCAAAACTTCAATGCGTCCATGAGATCCTCCTGATATCCTCTCTCTTAGAATAGATCTTCAATCATGCTCAAGAGATCCACACCAAAAATTCTCTCACAAGAAGCTCTCCATCAATACTCCAAAAGATATTCTCACAAGAAGGTCTCCATTGATCCACAAAGAGGATGTTTTGCAAGAGTCCATAGCTATATTATTTATACTTTCATCCTCTAGGTCACTTAACCCATTTCTAGGTCACTTAACCTATTTTCCTTATTTTAGGGTTAACCACTTTCCATTAATAGAAAGTTCTCCAATACTTTATCATTTAAATATTCCTTCTTACTTTATCATTTCTTGATTTTGTCACTTCTATTTATTATTTGAATAATCCACCTTGACTTTGTCACTTTAATTTATCATTTAAATAATGATTTCTTCTTTTAAAGAACTTTGACTTTTTTGACCTTGTGGGCTTCAAGCCAACATGTGAGGGTCCTCCAACTTCGTAACTCTCAAACCGTGAGGAGTTATGTGACATTCCACATACCACCGGAAATGGAATGACAAGCACTATCAATCTAGGATAGTTTCACCAACAAATTCATTGATCTTAATCTCATTATTCCACATATAAGCATGGGTCCTCCAACCATTCTTCTAGGATAACTCAATCCACAAAGCGTCTTCCCGTGATGGATTTCACCATAAGGGGACTGCTTTGGAGTTCATCCGTTTGTGCACATTATCAATCATGATAAGACAATAATGAGTCATATATACATTGTTTCAACAATGCATCATATACCAATGAAACCACATCGATCCATCTTCATCATGTATCAATGACAACTCATTGATCCATCTTCATCTATGCATTCTTATCAAGAAAAATACATATTATATTAAATCAGTCATCAATAAATGAATCCTTTGAAATCAATCAATCACTTGACATCAATCAATGAAATCAATCTATCAAACCATTGGCATCAATGAAAACATAATCCAACAATCTCCCCCTTTGGCATTGATGGAAATACCAACATTGATGTCAACACCAATTACCAATTATTGATGTCAACATGTAGATAAGGAATTTTCTACACCAATAGTCAATGTGACTATCTCTCCCCATCAATAAACATCAATCACATCAATGTGATTAACTCTCACCCTTTGACATCAATGGAAAATGTCCATTCTCCTCTTGGAGTTGCTCCCCCTGTCTGAGTGCCTTTGATCTTCCTTTGAACAATCTCTCCCCTTTTGAAAAAGGGATATCACTCTAATGTAATGCTGAAGATACATCAAACATCCTCCTCCTATGAACATTTCTCCCCCTGGAATTATGATTATGTGCTCTTTCTTCAAGTATAGGGCTCTTTTCTAGGTATGCATCTGATAAATATCTCCTCCTAGAATCATGGGAAGAAGAATGACTCCCCCTATGGGTATGTATCCCCTATATTCTCTGGAAGATGAACATTGTGCTACCATATAATGATCCTTGGACCTGTTCATGCATCAAACTCATGCCATACCAAGCATCATGAAGCAAAATATATGTCAACAATGAAATAAAGAATCACGAGAAAAATATCAACCAAGTACATGCTGTACAAAAATGTGTGCTCATCATGCACAAAACCTATGTACATCAACCATGTACAACAACATCATGCAATGTGCCAAAATATATCATCCATGGAATGTATCAATCATATGCCTCTACCAATATTCCAACACGTGCATCTACTAATATGCCAACCATGTGCATCCACCAATATGCCAACCATGTGCATCTACCAATATGCCAA
>SNQJ01S0118869.1:37104-62454 GCA_010110895.2 Picea sitchensis
GCATCCCAAAGCTAGTGCATGCTAGTTTTCCCTCTTGCACAAGCACAAGCATATCTCGAACAACATCATTCCACCGCGGGGGAAAGCTAGCACATGTGCTAGCTTTCCCTCTTGCAAAAGCAGAAATACATCTTGAACATCATTCCAATGTGGGGGAAAGCTAGTGCATGTTGTGTTAGCTTTTCATCTTCAATAAGCACAAATACATCTCAAACAATCTTATTCCACTAAAGGGGAAAGCTAGTGCGTGATAACTTTTCCTCTTGCACAAGTACAAGCGCATCTCGAAAATATAATTCCACCCATGGGAAAGTTGGTGTGTGTTATCTTTCCCTCTTGCACAAGCACAAATGAAAGCGACATCATTCCACTGAGGGGGAAATCTAGTGTGTGCTAGCTTTCAGTCTTGCACAAGCATAAGCGCATCTCGAAAAACACCATTCCGCTAAGGGGGAAAGCTAGTTTCCCTCTTGCATAAGCAGAGGTGCATCTCAAACAACATCATTCCGCAGTCAGGGAAAGCTAGAGCGTGCTAGCTTTTCCTCTTGCAAAAGTACAAGTGCACCTCAAACATCATTCCACTATGGAGTAAAGCTAGCGCATGCTAGTTTTCCCTTTTGCACAAGCACAAATGCATCTTGAACATCATTCCACCATGGGGGAAAGTTATTGTGTGCGAGTTTTTTGTCTTGCACAAACACAAGTGCATCTTGAACAACATCATTCCACCGTGGGGGAAAGCTAGTGCGTGTTAGTTGTCCCTCTTGTATAGCTTTCCCTCCTTCACAAGCACAAGTACATCTCAAACAACATCATTCCATCGTGATGGAAAGCTAGAGTGTTCTAGCTTTACGTCTTGCACAAGCACAAGGGCATCTTGAATAACATCATTCTATTGTGTGGAAAGCTAGGTGCATGTTAGCTTTCCCTTTTCCAGAAACACAAGTTCATCTCAAACAACATCATTCCACTGTGGGGGAAAGCTAGTGCATGCTTTCTTTCCCTCTTGCAAAAGCTCAAGCGCATCTAGAACAACATCATTCCACTATGGGGGAAAACTAGTCCATGCGAATTTTCCCTTTTGTACAAGCACAAACACATCTGGAACAACATCATTCCATTGTGGGGGAAAGCTAGCGGATGTGTTTGTGCTTGTGCAAAAGGGAAAACTCACACATGCTAGCTTTAACCCACATTGGAATGATGTAATTCCATATGTGCTTGCGCTTTTGCAAGAGGGCAAGAAATCACGTGCTATCTTTCCCCCATGGTGGAATGATGTTGTTAAGAAAAAACATATCTTGAACAACATCATTCCACTATGGGGGAAAGCTAGCGCATGCTAGTTTTTTTTCTTTCTCAAACGCATCTCGAGTAGCATTCCCTCATGGGGGTGATAGTTTTCTCTCTTACAAAAACACAAGCACATCTCGAACAACATCATTCCACCATGGGGGAAAGCTAGCTCATGTTGGCTTTCACTCTTGCACAAACACAAATACATATTGAATAACATCATTCCATCATGAGGGAAATCTAGCGCATGCTAGCTTTCCCTCCTTCACAAGCACAAGTTCATCTCGAACAATATCATTCCACAGTGGGGGAAAGCTAACGCGTGCTAGTTTTTTGTTTTGCAAAAGCACGTGCGTTTCTCGAACAACAACATTCCACTATGGGGAAAAGCTAGTGCATGCTAGCTTTTTCTCTTGCATCAGCACAAGTACATCTCGAACAACATCATTCCACTGTGGGGGAAAGCTAGCACGTGTTAACTTTCCCTCTTGTACAAGCACAAACACATATCAAACAACATCATTCCAGAGTGCTAGTTTTCCCTTTTGCACAAACACAAGTGCATCTCGAACATTATTCGACCATGGAGGAAAACTAGCACGTGTTAGCTTTCCCTCTTGCAAAAGTACAAGCGCATATCGGACAACAACATTCCATTGTGGGGGAAAGCTAGTGCATGCTAGCTTTCCCTCTTGCACAAGTACAAGTGTATCTTGAACAACATCATTCCACCATGAGAGAAAAGTAGCATGTGCTAGCTTTCCCTCTTGCACAAGCACAAACGCATCTCGAACATCATTCCATCGTGGGGGAAATCTAGCGCATGTTGTGCTATCTTTTTGTCTTGCACAAGCATAAGTACATCTGAAACAACATCATTCTATCGAAGGGGAAAGCTAGTGCATGCTAACTTTCCCTCTTGCACAAGTACAAGCACATTTCAAAAAATATAATTCCAACCATGGGAAAGCTAGTGCATCTCAAACAAACTCATCTCAAACAACATCATTCCACCGTGGGGGAAAGCTAGCGTAGCTTTCCCTCTTGAACAGGCACAAGCGCATCTCGAACAACATCATTCCACTGTGGGGGAAAGATATCTTCCCTCTTGTAGAAGCACAACCATATCTCAAACAACATCATTCCACCATCAAGGAAAGCTAGTGAGTGATAGCTTTACCTCTTGCAAAAGCGCAAGCGCATCTAGAACATCATTCCACTGTGGGGGGAAGCTAGCGTGTGCTATCTTTCTGTCTTGCACAAGCACAAGCACACCTGAACAACATCATTCCATAGTGGGAGAAAGCTAGTGCATGCTATCTTTCCCTCTCACGCAAGCACAAGCGCATCTCGAACATCATCCCACCATGGGGGAAATCTAGGGCATGCTAGCTTTCTATCTTTCACAAACACAAGCGCATATCGAATAACATCATTACACCATGGGGGAAAGCTAACACGTGCTAGCTTTCCATCTTGCACAAGCACAAGCGTATCTCGAACAACGTCATTCCACCAGGGGGAAATCTAGCATGCGCTAGCTTTCCCCCACGTTGGCATGATGATGTTCAAGATTATCTTGTGCTTGTGGTGCTAGTTTTCCCTCTTGCACAAGTACAAACACATCTCAAACAATATCATTCAACCTTGGGGGAAAGCTAGCATGTGTTAGCTTTCCCTCTTGCACAAGCACAAATGCATCTCGAGCAACATCATTCCACCATGGGGGAAAGCTAGTGTGCTAGCTTTTCGTCTTGCATAAGCACAAGTGCATCTCGAACAACATCATTCCATTGTGGGGGAAAGCTAGCACGTGCTAGCTTTCTGTCTTGCACAAGCACACCTGAACAACATCATTCCACAGTGGGAGAAAGCTAGCGCGTGCTAGCTTTCCCTCTCACGCAAGCACAAGCGCATCTCGAACATCATCCCACCATGGGGGAAATCTAGGGCATGCTAGCTTTCTATCTTGCACAAACACAAGCGCATCTCGAATAACATCATTACACCATGGGGGAAAGCTAACRTGTGCTAGCTTTCCATCTTGCACAAGCACAAGCGTATCTCGAACAACGTCATTCCACCAGGGGGAAAGMTAGCACRYGCTAGCTTTCCCCCACRTTGGCATGATGATGTTCAAGATTAGYTTGTGCTTGTGGTGCTAGTTTTCCCTCTTGCACAAGTACAAACACATCTCAAACAACATCATTCAACCTTGGGGKAAAGCTAGCGCGTGTTAGCTTTCCCTCTTGCACAAGCACAAATGCATCTCGAGCAACATCATTCCACCATGGGGGAAAGCTAGTGTGCTAGCTTTTCGTCTTGCATAAGCACAAGTGCATCTCGAACAACATCATTCCATTGTGGGGGAAAGCTAGCACGTGATAGCTTTCTATCTTGCACAAGCACACCTGAACAACATCATTCCACAGTGGGAGAAAGCTAGCGCGTGCTAGCTTTCCCTCTCACGAAAGCACAAGCACATCTCGAACATCATCCCACCATGGGGGAAATCTAGGGCATGCTAGCTTTATGTCTTGCACAAACACAAGTGCATCTCGAATAACATCATTACACCATGGGGGAAAGCTAACGCGTGCTAGCTTTCCATCTTGAACAAGCATAAGCGTATCTGGAACAACATCGTTCCACCAGGGGGAAAGCTAGCACGCACTAGCTTTCCCCCACATTGAAATGATGTTGTTCAAGATTAGCTTGTGCTTGTGGTTCTAGTTTTCCCTCTTGGACAAGTACAAATGCATCTCAAACAACATCATTCAACCTTGGTGGAAAGCTAGCGCGTGTTAGCTTTCCCTCTTGCACAAGCACAAGTGCATCTCAAACAACATCATTCCACCATGGAGGAAAGCTAGCACATGCTATTTTTCCTTTTTGCACAAGAACAAATGCATCTCAAACATCATTCCACCGTGGGGTAAAGATGGTGCATGCTAGCTTTCCCTATTGCAAAAGCACAAATGCATCTCGAACATCATTCCATCATGGGGGAAAGATAACATGTGTTAGCTTTTCGTCTTGCACAAGCACGAGTGCATCTCAAACAACATCATTCCACTGTGTATGAAAGCTAGGGCATTCTAGTTTTCTGTCTTTCACAAGCACAAGTGCATCTCGCACACCATGTCTTATCTCCCTTCTACCACAAATTGATCTAGTTTCTTCATGAAGATTTTTTCTTTGAGTTCATTGTGAAGAAACGTTGTCTTCGTGTCCATTTGCTCCACTTACAAATCATAAGCAATGTCTAATACCGACAACAACCTAATAGAGGCCACCTTTTCCACTAGAGAGAATGTCTCCTCATAATCAACACCATCTACTTAAGAGTAACACTTTTCTACCAGCTGCTGGAGTTGTTGGTGAGACATGTTTGCTAGGAAATTTAGGAGCAGAATAACATAAGAATATGGATTATTTTTGCACTAAAATTCATATTATGAAGTTTCAAGAGTTATAAAAACCTCCTCTAACCCATAATGAATAGATTCAGTAACAAAATGAGAAAGGACATAACATCCTGCTCCTTCAATTCATAAGCCTAGACATTGCATAGACATGGTATAGACAAAGGCCTTATATCGTGCCATAGCAGAGGTCTTGTAAACTAGCATTGTAATAAGTCTACATTGGAACACCACTTATAAGTGAGTGGTGTGTGTATTTTACCCAGAGCTTACAATCTCTAGTAATACGTCATCAAGTTTCAACAATTATGGTGCGATTTATGATGACCAAACCTCCTTCAACATGACAAGGTGATTAGCACATCCATAGGATTTTTGAGGCAGCTCAGGCAAGATATGTTTTTTGATCTTTTTTATGTACCGGGATAGTTTAATGAAGACCATAATTTTTTCACAGCTGGTTTGAAGGAAAGAAACCATCTGAGCTCAGTTATTTATGGATAAGTTTTTAGAGACCTCTTATCATTGACAAGTAACATCTAGGTTTGACATGCTATGAATATATTAGACATAGAAAAACCTAGAGTCTAGGTATTTGTGGCTATTAATTCGAGCACTGAATAGTGACTTTGGAGAATTTTTTTTATTTTATGTTCCCCAAAGCTTAGGCTCCAATAGACAATACCATGTCTATTTGTCCTAGCAAAATAACACAAAGCAACATTCCAATTAAAAAATAAACACCTACTTTTCCATATGATCCCTGGCCGAGCATTTCTCCCCTTGTCCAATGCATTGATGTAATATTTTGTTCATGTTGTCGAATACCATCTTTATATTTTTCTTCCTTCTTACTGCAGGACAAGTACACATCTCCATAACCTGATTTCTGATCGCCTGCACTTCCATTCAATGTAGACTCATACCAATCTCTTTGTTTAGGAGAAAGATCTTCTAGACTAATTTTATCAATGTTTTGACTGACTGTGTTTGCTTTTGGAAGATAAATAAAGAGCATTCAATTTCACATATGCATCATCATAGCATCGACCTTATTCCTGCTGTGTTGCCTGATAGAAGTTTTCTGTTAGAATTTCTGATTTATTTCCTTGATAATGTGCTTTATATATTGAACTAGGAGACATTGCAGACCGTGTCATCAATGCAGGAGATTTAGGCACTCTGGAAACTTGGTTCATCTGTGAAACAGTAGAACCAGATGGTGAAACTCGGGGTTGTGCCACATGGTTTATACTAGGACTCGTCGATTCAAAGAAATCTGGACTCAACTCTTTGCTATTCATTGCTATTTGATTTGTGCTGATTGGAGAAGAACAAAGACCTGGAATTTTCCTATTGTTATTCATTGGCATTTGATCCATGCCTAGTGGAGGAAAAAAATATGAAATTCAGCACCTAGGCATCGCCCGTTGCTATTAATCTCCATTGGATTCATAACCAATGATGAAGAACAAAAATGAGATTCAGCTGCAGCATAAGATTTCATATGACAGGATAAGAGATCATGTATTTAGAGATCAGTTGCTATGTTTAGAGGAAGTTGACCATTGTTGTTTCTAGCATATATGTTTGCACCATTTCTTAGCAGCAGTTGCACTAGATTTTTGTAATTGAACAACGTCTGAGATTGTAAAATTGACAAGGAAGAAAAAGAATTAATAATAGTTGCATAGGTACTAAAAGTTATACTGACCAACCTTTGTCCTCCTTTGGCAGTGTGATGAAGGGGAGTACATAGGCTATTGTCTTTAGAATTGACATCTGCCTGGGCTATTTACAATATTCTCATTTCCAGTTCTCACAACAAGGATCAAAAGAGGCTCCTGTTTCACAGTGTGACACAACTCCAGAAATTTTAAGAAAATGCACTGTAAGTTGTCGAGCATTTAATAAGAACCCTATTGGAGCATTTTAATTCCGTACACTTTGATCATATTGTATGTAAATGCTTGTCAACTCTTCCATAAATTCCCTACTAGATAAAGTTTAGGCCCTTTTAAATGTTATCCTTTAATAATTTGTGTTCCTTCAGAGACAAAAGGACCATGATACATCTATCTATGGAAAACAAACCAATATCTGATGTAGAAGCATATATAATAATATTCAATAAAAGATATAACAAATAATCTCATGCCTGAGTTGGAAGCATTCAAGCTATTTCAAAAAGATATCTAACTGTGAAATATTACCAGATTAGGCAAGATTTTTATCATCACTGTGGTGTGTAAACAGAGATGGCTATAAAATATATAACAAATAATCTCATGCCTGAGTTGGAAGCATTCAAGCTATTCCAAAAAGATGTCTAACTATGAAATATTACCAGATTAGGCAAAATTTTTATCATCACTGTGGTGTGTAAACATAGATGTCTTATAAGGCATTTGCTGCACCAAACACTTTGCCAATTTAGAAGTTGTCTTTAAGGTACAAGTTAGTTTATGTGATAGCATCCTTCCTCACTCAGTTCTAACTTCACCTTCAGTTTAGAGGTAATGCCTTGTGGGGTGTGTTTGGATTTTTACCTATTTGATGTTGCAAGCTATCATACTATAATGTCATATCCTATCATACTATATTGTCATATCCCTATGTTGGGATTTCTTTACACATTAATACTCCTTGTCTTATTGTGTCTGTGTGTTGTTTGCTTCTTGTGTTATGATATGATGGAGATCAATAGGAAAAGAGACTCACTCCAAACGAAGTTGTATCAATGGGATTATAGCCCTAAATGAGCAGATCAACAACCATATTCTCATCCTGGGCTTGAACAGCCTCTTCCAAGGACACCCAAACTGCAGCGGTGAAAACATTTGAAACCATTTTTGACATGATACAAATTGTTAGAAGACTCTGCACATTAACCCACTTATAGGAGAGGTCCCAGAAAAAGAAAAATCATCATTCATTCCCAAAGGACATGGAACCGGGAAATTACCAGACGGAGAAGGGGTCCTCTTCATCTTCTTCTTAATAGGAAGTTGCATCCTAGAAGAAATGTTCGTCAATAAATTGGGTTGAATTGATATTGCATCATAATCATGTGGACTGTTGAGCACCTGCTGCAAGACACTATTAGGAGAAGAAGACCCAAAATTGCCTTCGCAAGCAGAGGTTGATCTTCCATGCCAAGGGCCACATGATGATCCATGCATGGGAGACAAAGGCGAGGTTTCGGGGGACTGCAGACAAGAATTAAAGACTGACTGCCTACAAGGTGCAATAGGGCTTATAGGCCTTAAACCTCCATGGGTGTGGAGCTTGGATTGTATTGGGCACTTGTTGAATTGGAGGAAGCCATGTTGGGATTGGCATAAGAATTATAATTGCAACAACTATGATCATGATGATGCCTATAATAATCTTCTGAAATAGCTATTGGCTGGGCATTATAATTAAGGTCCAGCTGGGCACCTACTGCATTAAACAAAGAAATAATTGCAGGCATGATCTGCATGGTTGATGGCCTTGCAGGAGCCTTGATCAGGCTGCCTCCTGTGCTATTACATCAATTGGGTATTGCGAAAATATTGAGGTGATCAACAGGGAGAGCAACATGATAAGGCACAGTACCGGAGGTCATTATCAATTTACCATCTGCATTATACTTCTTCGCCTTCCTTCATTTAGACAACTCCAGAACTACCAATTCTAGTTATATCCCAAGGCCTTCATTTCTTCCTCCATGGCTTGCTTCCAGTGAGGGGCTTCATCACCATTAAGAGCTTCTTTGACATTTTTTTGGCTTATCACCCATGAAAGATAAAGCAAAATAAATAAATCAGTTGGCTTATAGCCATAACTATCAAGGATTTTTCACTCATGAAGGTTCCTCCTCAAATTGTATCCCTAATCAAGCTTATCATGTTCAAGATGCATAGTTTCATTCAACCAAAATGGCATATTTATTCAAGATGAATTTCATCTCCTTTCTTTAGAATTCCTGCATATGACCCCTCTAACAATTTTTAGACTTGATCTCTAGCTCTAGATTAGAAATCTGGAATCACTACATGTTGTACCTTTTCTACCAATACAAATTCTTCACGTTGATCTTCACAATATTTCTCATCCTTAAAGATCACATTCTCGCTATGTGTATGCCAATGCTTAGAAATAATCCACAACTTGTAGCCCTTATCTCCTTCTGAATATCCAATAAAGATGCACTTGGTTGACTTGTTATCAAGCTTTATCCTATTCACCTTACGTACATGCATGTAAACTCCACACCCAAAAACCCTAAGATGTTAAATCGATGGATCATCTTCACTCGCAACCTCTTTTGGTGTCTTGTCACCCAAAATTGAACTAGGTGATCTATTGGTCAAATAGTTCGCTATAGACACTGTTCATCCCAAAATATTTTGCTCAAACCAACATCCACTTTCATGCTCCATGCTTTCTCCATCAAGGTTTGTTTCAACAATTTAGCGACAACATTTTTGCTCGAGAGTATGTGGAGTGGTCTTCAGCCTTGAATTACCCTGATATTTGCAAAATCTCTTGAACTCCTTAAAACAATACTCACCACTATTGTCTCTTCTCAAAGACTTCACCTCCTTCCTACTTTTCCTTTCAACCAAGTCAATAAAGATCTTAAAAACTTCAAGCGCATCACTTTTCTTCCTGATGAAGTAAACCCATGACTTCCATAAGAAGTCATTAATGAAAGTGATAATATAGGGAGACCATCCAATGGAGACCAACTCCATAGGCCCACAAATATTAGAATGCACCAACTTGAAAACCTCTTGATCTTTGTTGTTTCTTAAGGAAAACAAAACCCTCTTCTTCTTTTGAGTATACGTTCCTTACAAAACTCAAAGAAGTCCTTTAGATCATCAATTCCACAGACAATCTTATTATTGCATAGCTCTTGTAGGATCTTTTCAACAAGATGTCCCATCTGGCAATGTCACAACATCATACTTGATATCTTTAATTTTGTCATTGATTTGGTCCCTTTTGTTGACGTTGCACTACCACTACCCATGAATTGAGTAGTCGCATCCAACTTGTATAAAGCTACAAGCTTAACAACCTTGGCCAAAACCATAGCCCCTTGGACCAATCTACAAGCTCCTATAAAGAAGAATCTATCAACTCTTGCATCAACCATTTGGCTCACTGAAAGTAATTTTCTGTTCCAATCCTAGCACATGCCACACATTGGTTATCAGTTTCATGGATCCATCTCTATAATGGAAGTTTACACTACCATGTTTGACATTTTCATAAGGAAATTATCTCCAAGAAAGATTTTGCCACCATGTGATTCTTCATAATTGATTAACCACTCCCTATGAAGAGTTATCTAGAAGGAAGCTCCCAAATCAATCAACCATGCCTCCAGAAAGATTTTGCCACCATGTGATTCTTCATAATTGATTAACCACTCCCCATGAAGAGTTATCTAGAAGGAAGATCCCAAATCAATCAACCATGCCTCCTCATGGACATTGGTTAGAAAACATGCAGAAGATAGATACATGCTACCCTCACAACTATAAATACCTACAACCAAATCTTCCTTATTTTCTTATTTCTCCTTCAAAGAGTTTGGCTTGCATTGGCTCTTTTTGTACCCTCTTTTATGGCTCCTCCAACACATCAACTCTTGTCACTTCCTACCTTTATTGGCATATCTTCCTCTAGATTTAGATTTCCTCCCACTAGATCTCTCATCATTTCAAGCCCATAGAGCATCCCCACACCAGAGCTTCCTGAATCAATGTTTATTTTAGAAGTTCTTCTCCTTGTCTTCTCCTATAGCAATTGACCTACAATCTTAGCTAGCTTCTGGGTCTAGATCCATGAGACCTTGTGGGGTTTCCCATCCTCCACCAACGAGACCCTTTCGAGAGTTTCCAAATTCATATCTAGGGACAAAGCTTCCCCTTCTAGTAGGTAACCATCCTCTTCCAAACATCAACAACAACCTACTTCCTTGAGATAGCAAACCACACCTTGGACCAACTCTTTTGGACAATCTTCTATCATGAGTTTTTTCTCTTAGGCCTTAGATGCTAGGATAAAACACATATACAGAAGTTGATGAGCTATAGGAGAGAAGCCTTTCCTCATGCTCATTTGTCGATAGGTTTAGGATGCACAGAGGATGTGTTCACAAGCCATCAACATGATAAAAACAAGTATAAGTTTTCATAACCTTGAATGAATGACATGATACTCTACCTCATTGTATTTAACTATTTTTCCAAGATAGGACTTTGAAGAATGGTTATCACCAAATTTGTATAACATAGAGACATTGGAAAACAACATTCAAGAATAAGTTTGATGCCAAAAGTGTTGAAACCATTCTTTGGTGAGTTTGTGATTGTGTATCTTGATGAAATTTTAGTTTAATCAAAATCAAAAGAGGAGCATTTACAACACTTGAAATTAGTTTTGCAAGCATTGAGAAAGAAGCATTTGTATATAAATTATTAATTACCTGTAGCCTATAGGCTGTATAGCACTATCATATGCTATACATCCTATAGGCTACAGGTAAGGTTTGAGACATTAACATTTTAATTTTTAGTTTCTGGTTATGCTAGCAGGAAATCTATGTCTGTATAGCATATGATAATGCTAGTGGGAAACATCTAAGACATTAAAATTTAATTTTCAGTTTCTCATGATGATAATGGGAAAGATTTGGGAAAGGTCTAAGATATACGACACAGTATATAGTATGGCTATTAGTTTTCAGTTTTCTTTATGCAATACTGTGGATGGTTGGTGTCATTAATAATTTAGTTAGATCAATCCCATCCAATTCTAGGTAAAGGCTCCTCTTAGAAATGTATGATACATAGGACTATAAATATTGTTGAAACAATGTACAACATCCATTTACCATCATACTATCTGAGAATCTTTAGACTTTAAGGAATATTTCAAGGAAGATGACTGGTTGATCATAATGTAGAGTTGAAATATTCAGATGATGAGGATGTAGACCCACTTCAGGATATGTAGTTAGGCCTACTCTACATTATCTTATCAATAGAGTGACCATTGTTGAGACACTCAATTTTGTATTTACATTTATCCTTTTTGTATGAGGCATGATGCATCATGATTTCAGTCTTCAGATTTATAAGTTATCTAACGATTTCAGTTCTAATGTGATGATTCATGAATGGTTTTGATTATTAACATTGAATATGTTTTTTAAAATTAAAATTTTTTTATTATATTTTTGTATGTGAATTTACCCACCATATCTAGATCCTGGATTTTCAAAACTCTGGCAAATCCCGATCCAGATCCATATCCATTTCCTAGGAATGGCATGAACCAAGGGAACCTAGGGCTTAGTGGAGGAGGGGTTTGTGCTTTATAACTCTGATAATTTCTTTTATACATTCAAAATTGCTTTGTAATGGGGAACCAATGATTGGGCCAACATTCATGCTCTTCTCAATCTTTTGAAGCTTGCTTTAGACAAAGGTAGTTTTGAGATATAGGGGTTTGGTGACCCTAAACTTGTTATAGAGTGGGTGAATGGATCTTACAAGATGAAAAACATCACAATGAGGCCTCTGTTGGATCAGGTGAAGGTTGTTGCTGCACACTTTGATGAAATCTCCTTCACCCATGTAAAGAGGCAGTTCAATTTTGTTGTTGATGATATTTCAAAGGAGGTTTTTTTTGACCAGCACAGTTTAGTTCTGGCAGACTATCATAGGGAGGAACATGATCCTCCTTCTATGCCCTAAATCTTTTTCCTTGGTCTCTATCCCTCATTGATTGATGTAGAAAAAAGTTAACATTGTTGTTGTTGACTTTTTGGATGGACCCTAGGGCACTTATGCCAATTATGGGTTCCTCCTTGGTCTATAAAAGGCATAAGCTTGACCTTATTTAGACATTTCAAGACAATATAGATAGACAATTTCCTGTGAATAATGAGGGATTCATCCCTCTATCGGATGAAGATATTCTTTCTGCCCTAAAATACCAACTGGATGACAAGCACAGTCTCGGTACCACATGAAGCTAGTCAATCCTAAATGTAAGTTGGAGAATTTGTGATGAAGACCTAGTGTATTGTGACCCTACTACTAATTCAAGGAACAATCTAGATCACCGGATGTTTGATAAAACATGGGATTGTCATGATGATATGAAATTCGGCCTTTTTCCAGAGACAACAGAAGCGTGCTATGATGATTGTAGTTGGAGTGAAATCTCCGCGCTTACACACCATGAATCAAAGGAAACATAATCAAGGGCATTGGTTTTTCATTATTGGATTAATCAAGCAACAATCAATCCTTTGAGAAGCAATAATTTCACCCTCCTGGAAGCGAAGAAAGGATTCCTCACTAGACTGAAAATATGATATTTTGATTCAATGTATCTCATTCTGATCTAGGCCACACCGATGATGGTTCAAGAAATAAAATGATGAAACTCTAGATAAATTTGATAGCCAATATAGTGGATGTTGTGGGTCCATTCATTGACATAAAATAAAATCTAAAATGGTTATTTGAACCATATATGGGATCTAATTTTATACTCCAGGAAGAAGCCTGGAAAAAAGGACAAAGGTTGCCATCAAACATTCCAAGAATGGCTCAAGCTCTACAACCCTCAATTGTTGAGATGATTAAACATCCTCTATCTTTTCGTTATGTTAGTGTAGAAAAGGCTAATAAATCTATAGCTCTGAAAATATCCACAAATAGAATTTTTGTAATCTTTTGGGTCCAATCTGTATTTCTAATTTCTTAAAGATTTTTCTGAAGCATGCTTTATATACTACAGGAAGTGCAATCCTAGAATCATGTTTTCAACAACAAGGATGTGAACAACAACAATGGTGGCATGATAGTCTTTCCAAAGATGGGACTGCAAACTATACTCATCCATCCAGAATAGATCTGCCGCAAAAACAATTTTATCAATATAAAATGCTCTAATGTGACAACAAAAAAGAAGATTTGGGTGTGGAAGATTTTTCATGCCATGATAATCATTATCATAGCCCTGTTCATAATTGGGTAGACAAATGGTATAGCAGCCTAGATCACTATATGTTGAAAGATATAATTGATGTGTAGATGCTTGAGTTTACATTCATCTTAGTAATTGTTGAATTTTCACTATGCTAGCAATTGTAAAGCAGGAGATAAGAAACACAAGGGAGTATTCTTCCATAGGCATGCTTTGATAAAAGATGACCTAGAAATACTCTGAAGGCTTATTAAGGAAGAAAGCCAAAGAAATGCGGATGATGTCTAGAGCACTGTGCAACAGAAACTGATAGTAGTTTTGGATGCAGTCGAAGATGATAGCAGTTATGGAACTACAGTCTTGGAAAGGTAAAAATTCTGAGATAAGGCACATGCTAAACTTGCAAGCAATCTCAAAGGGTCCAAGATTAAGACTATTTCAGACTGCATTGGACTATCTTCACAAAGAGTTGTGTTAGTAGATTGATAAGATTTTGAAAACAGTAATAGTCTAGAACAAGATGACTAGAGTAAGATTCTATTTGATATTTTGAACTTATCAATTGGAAAAATATATTCAGGATGGCTTGAAACAGAGAAAACACTAAAAAAAAAACTATTTCTTCCAAGGAGGTCATTAATACTATACCTGACAGTTATCAAAGGAATGATCTTATATTATTGATCATCAAGAAATATGGTAAAGCACACCTGCATGAAGATTTTTTGTACTTCTTATGCTTTGGAACAAGAAGGAAAGTCATGAAGAAAGTGTGGAGAAAAGCTATTTTAAAAGTCCACAAATGATTTGGGTTAGGAAGTGCAGAGAGACAAGTTAATGAGGAGCACACAATTTTGATCAAACTAACACAATTAGTGCAGTTTTATATCCCCAAGAGAAGAGTGTGATTTTGTGGAGATCAGAGACGATGCAGAAGTGGAAGGTGAAGCACTGCCAAGATAAAGCAATATAGAAAATTCAAAATATGGATAGGCAATTCCATGATGATTCAATGTGCACAAAATTTGAAGTTGAGTTATTTATATATACATAGTCAACGATCCTCTTGGTTTATTGTGATACTTGATAGACCAACCCCTTGAAGCCTGATTCTTGAATGGATGTTGGAGGGATGACTTAAAATGAAAGTGTAACTAGGCCGACTTAAAATGCAAGTGTAACTAGGCCAACCTATGCATGTAAGGTCTAGGGTTGACCCATGTAAGCCTTAATATTGGTTCATTCAATGATSTTGGGAGAATGCTTAGCATGATGAAGAACCATACATCCACCTTTGAAGGAGGACTTGGAAGTGTTATTTGCATGATTGGTGGAGAAGACCCGCCATTGAGGTTGATCATTCACTTTGGAATCCCACTTCCACACTTGGAAGAAGACTTGGAGAATAGGTTAGAGCACTTTCTTGCATTTCTTGTGGCTGAATTCACCTTTGAAGAGCCTTTGGAGGCTGGACGCTGCACCTTGGCCCCCCTATTTGCCATAATTTGGGGAGATACTCTTCTTTGGGGTTTATTTCATTGTACATGTGGGATGAACAACCCATATTTTATGTATTTTAGATTAATTAATTAGAGAAGAGGGTGTTTTACCCCTCCATAGGCTAGATTAGGGGATTTTAATTGAAATATTATTTTTTTGATGTAAAGGAAGTTGAGTATCTCTATAAATAGAGATACACTTCCTCATTTTCACTCATAGTTGGATAGGGTGATAAATCCCTTAGCAAGTTCTGGAATTTTTAAAATTTGTCTTCTTTTCTAAAAGGCTATGGATGGTTGAGTAGAACAACCTCTTGAGAAGGACAATGCATGGATTCTTTCTACTTCTTCTTGGATGATTCATTGCCTAGGGTTTTGGATGGATGAAAGGTTAGTTGAGTAAGTGGTCTCCTCTTATCTTCATTAAATTGTTTGTGAATGAATTCATGTGCTAATGTACTTTTCTAGTAGAGAGGGTGCATTCTCTTAGATCTTCTTGAGAAAACCCTTCTTTTCATTGCTTTTCGAAGGTTACTAGTGGAGTGCCTTCTCTTGAGATCACTCTTGAATTTTTTTTTAGGGTACTAGGAGGATCTTCTAGGGCTAGTAGTGGACATCCCTAGATATCACCCTAGATTCAACCATTTCCTTTCAAGGTTGTGTCCTTATTTGACCCCATATTCCCCAAAAATAGTAGTAGGCTAAGGAACTAGTATTCAACCCTTCCATCAAATTATATCCTTTTAAACTCCTTTAAACAGTTTTGTAGGGTTTACTCTTCAAAATCACCTTGGAACTCATTGCCCTAAACCCTAGAAATCCTACCCTAGGGAAGCCCCCTTGAGCCGAAAGAGAGCCAACTAGAAGTGTAGAAGAGGGTTGGTGAGGTGATAGTGGCCCCCTATTAGTTACCCCAAATCCACACTTGAGATTTAGGACTTTATCTTGAGAAGTACTAGATTTTGCGGCAACATGAACATCTCATGGAATCATTTCACTATAAGCATTTATATGTTCTTATATTGAAGAAGAGGGGATGTAGGGCTTGACTTCTATAGATTTCTCATAAAATAATTTGTCTAGTCTTGTGACCAATGGTGGCCAATTCACTTTTTCAATGCAAATTATGTCATTGAGAACTATAGATTGTGTGGGTTATATCTAGGTCCTCACAAATTTTAGGCCAACACCCTACGTACCCATGTCACAGATACTTTGATTTATTTTAATGTAAAGTTGGTTCTGGTCACAGGTCTGCTATTATGCCCATTGGTCTTTTCCTCTACTAGAATTATCGAGATCAAGGCCTTGAAGAAGAGTAAGTGTTCAAGATCCTAGAAGATAACAAAATTCCAGAGGCTAGACTTCACCTGTTAAGATGTTCTAGAGTGTTTTAAAGAATATAACGTTATAAGGAGAATGGAGCCATTTGTTGAGCAAAGATCCATTCTTATTATAGTCATAGACCACATATTAAGAAACTTTACGTAGCTATGACGAAACCTCCCTTGAGGTTTTAGTGGTGAAAATTCCAAGGTATAAATGGAACTATGTCAATGAAGATGCCCCGGAATGAATTGATCAAACCTATAATATAAGAACCAAACTAGCCAAAGGATCCCCTATAGAGGTGATGGAAATGGCAGGTGCAAGCAACCCCAGTGGCTTGAAGGAGAAGCATACAAGTAGAAGACGTATCATCGGAACCACATGCCCTGATAAAAATTATCTTATATTAATATCTTATCTTCTTTACATTCTCCTTGATCCTACATTCAAACCTACAAAGTAAACATTAATCATTCCACTGAGTACATTTTCAGAAAAAATTTAAAAGTTTTATTTTCTTACATATATTATTTGAAGCAGAGATTTTGTGATCTCCCAGTGAATTTCTCTACAGATGCAAAATTTAACAGGGAAACATTTACCATCAATGAAGATAACAAAAATGAAAAGATAATGACTGAAGTTGATGGTCACATTGATCTGCTTACCTTTCTCATTTAAGAATTCTGTCAAACACTTGGTCATTTCAGAATTCTGTCAAACACTTGGTGTGAATTTTCTAAATTTTTGCACTTGGCATACATTTATGCGAGAGAGGTACCCATAAAACATCCGATTCGAATCCCTTGCGATGATATCTTCATGAAACTTGCTGCCTACTTCTAGATCTCATAGTCTACCACATGCATTGATGATAGAAATAAACACCAACTTGTCGAGGTTTAGCCTGCAGGTTGCATTTGATAATACATATACTCTCACTGTTGGGGATGATCTCAAGAGAGAGGTCTGCACATTGATAAAACCATCCTCTAATCTGACTGTGATTTCTTCATGAAATGAGCGTGTACACAGAGACTTAAGAGCAGTTAGAATTGTTGTGAAGGAATTTGGGGTTTGTAGCCGTAGAATATCGTGGATCTATTTCACCATGGTGTAATCACAGTTCAAAAAATGCATTAAAAAAATTCAAACTGTGTGTTGCTGGAAAGTAATGTGCCCACATAGCAAAGGGCATGAGAGATTAGTCGCTGATATCTAACATGACATAGTTACAACACTGAAAATACTTGCATTGATCTCTGATTCCAAGTGCAAAATTTTTTCTTAAATCCCAAGTGGAAAAAGCCAAGCCCTAAAATTTGATTTTTTTAAACAAATGTGTATTTCCCAAATGGAAAAAGACGAGCACCCGAAATTTGTTTTTTTTTTTTTTAAATCGGATGGTTCATCAACTATAATAACTACTTTAAGACAACAACCTTAAATTATAATAGCCATTTACCATGTATATAATCCCAACATCTCAATTAAGTGGAAACTTAAAATTATAATAGCCATTTACCATGTATATAATCTCAACATCTCAATTAAGTGGAAAATAAAGGAGTATTTAGAGATATCGTGTTAGTTTTTTTTTTTTTTTTTCCATGGAAAAATTACTCATTATATTCAATAGAGTATAATTTTTTACATATTTCAGCATACTTTTCTGCAAATGGTGCTTATGCCTGAGAAAAATGCAGGTCTGTACAAAATAGTTCCAGTTACTAAGGAGACATACCCTATCCTCTGCTACAGTAAAGCAATGATCATCGGTTGCCAGCTAACAAGGAGTCACTCCCTGTCCAATTGCCAGAGTAATAAAAAAAAAAAAAAAAAAATACCAAAACAACCTCTTTCTCAGAGGAGGAAGTCCAGAAAAAACCAGCATGTTCTTCGTAATATAGCTTGAAAAGATCTGAAGAATGCTGAAAATTTTCTGAGAAAAAGAACATGCATTATAGCAAAATTGTCGAGGAGGGACCCTCAATGTCGTCCTCCCATTGAGAGTAATTAATTTGGCCAAAAGGCATCGATAGTGCTCCTTTTGACAATGTGTCTGCAACATAGTTGTCTTCTCTAAATATATGAGCAAATGATAAGGTCCTAAAATGTCGAAGGGCTTCTCGAGTTCTATCTTTCCAGCTCAACAGGGTAGTCACCTGGAGATTCGCCTTCCCATTGAGCCAATCCATTAGAATTATTGAATCACCAAGAACCACCAGATCAAGAAGGTTCAGTCTTCGAGCTAAGGTGAGCATTGCCAAAGCCCCTATGAGTTCAGCCTTTGTGTTAGTGCCTTGTCCATAGTCGAGTGTCCACCGAAAGGAGGAACGGGTTGATATGTGTAACATCCCACCAACTCCGCAGAGTTTGCCATTATGTTGCGCAACTCCATCAAACCAAGCAATGACTCTATTGGACGGGATCTTTATGTGGGAGGTGCGTAAAGGATGAGGTTTATGGCAGGTACCCAGAGAAGCCACCGTTGCAATTGTTTTGTAGATCACCCGATGAATCGAAGGGCAACCCTCATCAAAGAATGTCTCGTTCCTAATAAGCCAAATGTTCCAACAAATAAAGGTTGGCAGTGATGGGTAGGAAGTTTTAGAAGAAAACCAATTGCTGAGGCAAGAGCTAACCGAGTCGCTAGTCCACCTTGTTGAGAGATTTAGATTGTGTAAAACATGTTGCCAGAACACACCAGTGAACTGACATGTCACAAAGAGGTGTAGAGCCGATTCACAGCCTGCTTTGCACAATGGACATCTACTTGGTCCTGTCCATCCACGAGCTTGTAAGTTTTCCCAAACAAGCACTTTGTTCGCGGACAATAGCCAAATAAAGATCTTTATTTTAGTGGGGAAATCCCACTTCCATAAATTTTTACGCCATATTTCCTCTTTCTTGTCCCAAAGGTTTGTGGCCACCTGTCCATATGAGCACGTCCGACCGATCTTGGAGAGATATGCCCATTCCAAGTAAATGTGATCTGAACCAGTTCTACTCAATCTCGAGGTCCCCTTCGAGCTCCAGATAAGATCCTTGCAGCCAATCCGTGCCTATCACACCTCTCGAAAGTGAACTCTGTTCTTGGTAAAGTAAATGAATCCCTTTACGGCGAAGGTGGCCAAGTAGCAGGGACGATAGCAATGAGAGTTTGCCTAGTCCCATAATGGAGTCTCATCCCACCTCAATTGACATCCCGGAGCTTGGATTCCATGCAATCCACTGGATAATAATAGGAAGCGTGTTTAAGAGGTTATTCCATGTTTGAGAGGCACCCAATGAATGTGCAGTTGTCGATCTTAGCCAAATATGGACCTTCTCATGTGGTAATTATTTATCCTTAACTACTTTATTCCATATGTCTGGTTTCATAAGGACTCTCCAAAATATGTTAGCAGAAAGTTCCCTATAGAAGAGGTACATATTTCTCATGCCCCAGCCTTCGAGCAATTTTGGTTTAGAGATCTCCTGCCACTTGCAAAGATGGAAGCCCCTACGTTGTTTGCTGCCAGACCAAAGGAATTCGAAAATCAATTGCCGAATTTTCTTAATTACTGAGAGGGGAAAGTGGGCAATGGACATCAAATAAACATGTAAAGATTCTATCACATCCTTTACTAAAATGAATTTGCCTCCCAGCGAAATTAGCCTGTAACACCAATGGTGAATGTGGTGTTCAAATTTTTATGTCAGCCAGCTCCAGTCTGTCGCTTTGTAATTTGTTGGATTTAAATGAAACCCCAGATATTTGAAGCCTTCCGATAGGTTAGATGAGTCAATATTGAACAAATATTTTAGTTCATCAAGGGTGGTCTCCCTAAATCCCATTGCCCAAAAGGTTGATTTGTGAAAATTGATCTTCATACCTGAAACCAAGCAAAAAGTGTTAATAATTTTATGAATTTCAATCCACTCAGACATGGTTGAACCAGTCATGATGATCACATCATCCACGAAGAGTAAGTGAAATATTTTGATCAATCTCAATACTTTTATCCCTATTAGTTTGCCAACCGCTTGACTTCTTTTAAGAAGAATGTTGAGACATTCCAGAACCAGGATGAAGAGAAGGGGCGACAGGGGGCAGCCCTGCCGAAGTCCACGCTCACAATGGAAGGCCTTTGTGGCTTCCCTGTTGATTAAAATAGTGAAGAGGGTCAAGGATATGCAACCCATCACCCATCTAGTGGTGGTCACTCCAAAACCGCACTCTAAAAGGATGAGGTGAAGAAAGTCCCAATTGATGCTATCGAAAGCCTTGTTGAGATCCAATTTCAGTAGGATAGCATGTAGTTTTTTTTTCCTTATGCTGTATAAGCACTCCTGTGATGTTCCTATAGCATCAAGGATTTGTCTTCCTTTTAGGAAGCCTAACTGTTCTTCCGAGAGTGCCTTGGAGAGTATGGGTCTGATCCTTCTAGAGATGAATTTAGAAATTATCTTATAACAAAGATTACAAAGCGAAATTGGGCGAAATTCCGAAAACCGTTTTGAGTGATTTGATTTTGGAATTAGAATAATGGAAGTTTTGTTAATCTTATTGTTGACACACCCACGAAGTCTCGAATCCTCTACAAAGTCCAACAGGTCATTTCCCATTAAGTTAAAGAAATGGAGGAAAAGTTCCACGGACCAGCCATCGGGTCCTGGGATTTTTTCATTTGTAAAACCTTTAATTACATCGAGGATTTCTTCCTTTGTGCAAGGTGATTCCATCAAATTAACCTCCTCTGCTATGACCATCCTGGGGAAGACTCTGGCAGTGTCCACCTGATCTGAAAGTAGTGGTTTATCGGTGTCCCTGTAGAAAGAGTTAAAGTGGTTGAAGGCTGCCTTTTTGATGTCCTCGTGTGTTTTGTGAATGATGCCATCCTCATCCTCGATCTCCCATAGGAATATTTTATTCCTATGATGGCTAGCGTATCGGTGGACACATCACCCTTCTCTTGAAATGACACTTCCATCTACAAATAAGTGGGTGGGATTCATAGCATTTTGTCCAATAGCCAACCAACAAACCAAATCCAACAACTAAATCCAACGAAAATCCTTGAAAGCATATAAAGGCGATCCAACTTAGGCAGCCATAACAAATCCCTCAAACTCCATATACGTAGAATGGAAAGTGATTTGTCTACAAGTGCCTCCCATGAAAAGCATGGCCAACATTACTGCTCATGTGTTACCAAGTGGAGAAGGAAAAAAATTGAAGGTCGATTACCTACAAATGATCCATGACCAATTTTCAGGAGGACTTAACAAATAGCTTGTTCACCACACTGCTGATCATATGAATTGACACTTCCATCCACAAAGAACTGAGTGACTCGCAACATTGTGGCCATTAATGAACCAACAAACCATACCATGCAACCAACTTTGGCCCAAACCCGCGAAGCCATCCTTAGGTTAGCCTTGCTAGAGAGCCACAATGATCCTCAACACTCCATATAAAATGCAGAAGGGTTTGTTTTAAAGTGCCTCCCACGATGAGCTTGGATAGACTTACAACTCAAGTTTTACCAAGCGAGATGGAAGCAAACCAAGATTTGGCCACCCTACACATGACCCACAAACAATCTTCAAGAAGTCCTAACAAGCAACTCACATACAACATCACTGTTTGCATGAAATGAAACTTCAATCCGCAAAGAATTATGGGGTTTCCAACAGACATTGGCATGAGTGGCACCAAGTCACAATCAAATGGAGGAAAAACCAACAGTAAGGAAGATTCAACAATCAAACAAAACCACACTTAGCATGAAGGCAAAGAGCTCGTAGCAGAAGTGAAAAGAGGGGATGGTCAACACTTAACTTATATGAAATGATTTGGGAGCTAGAATTAACAAGCCACTTACATACCAATCAAATGAATTTTTGGGGTTTCCAACATGTAAAGGGTGACTTTGAACACAATGCCCTTGTTTTGGAAGTAGCGAAAAATAGCAAATGTAAAAGAAATAATTTGAATTTACTCTATCGAAAACCGAGAATTGTTTTGGGGTTTCCACAAAATAATATATGGGCACCCTCACGGGCCCACATTGATCATGATCCATTATGGAACAAAATTGTTTTAGGATCATTATGTATACTTTGTGAGGCAGGTCATGTCGAGTAGTGCAACATCAGCATGATGGTCCCATGCTAGTCTCTAACAGTGCCATCAGGATTCTGGTGGGCATTTTGATATTGATTGATGGAGACAAATGGATCTTTGCGGGAGGAAGTCACTTTGACTTTCGAGTGAGCTTCAATATTGGGGGGAACACGTCACTTGTTGGTGATTGGTTGAGGTCAGCATGGTACCTCACTATATGGTAACAACATATTTCAATTAGTGGAAATTAGGTAATTTAGGTTTAATGCGGTTATCAGAGGATGAACTCATTTTGGGTTGAGACCATGTGTTATTTGTAGGAGACTCATGGTGTTTATATGTTGTAGGACTTTCCTTCATGAGGCATTGAAGTTCACATTTTGATATGGGATCGAGGGATTGGAGTGCTTGATAGTTTAGTGTTTGATGGCGTTTGAGTTTGAGTATGAGTGGTTGCTTGGGGAGTTGAGTGAGATTCTTTAGCCATTGATCATTTACTCATCATGGGCATTTGGGTGTCATCGTGGTGAGCACTTGGATATGCCACATCTTGAGAGGAGTCTACCTTGTGTCACATTGATGGATATGAGAGACCCGATATCATAGGTAGTTGGATTCGGTTATTGGCGAATAAACAATATTCCGACGGGGAGGATTGTAATAATGTCCCGTTTTAGGACAGTATTACATTCTGAAGTGTTATACCTGAGTATGATGGGGTGACAACAAATTTCGAGAGATATTGGGGGTTTTATTGGGCTCCTAATTGCATCGTTCATCATATTCATCATCAAGATCCATTCCACACCTCGAATTGCATCGTTCATCATATTCATCATCAAGATCCATTCCACACAACTTGACTTTGGTTCCGTTGCATTCCGACGATTTCCGTAATTTTGAGTTATTATGGGTCGTATTTTAATTAAATTCACTAAGAATGTCATAATGTGCATATTACTTGGAGAAACCTCTGAGTGTAATAGCTCATCGGAATCGGGAGGAAAAACACTAGAGTATAATATGATGAGAAGTGACTTTCAATGGCGGAAGAAGCCATAAAAATAGTTAAATCACTTTTTAGAATTAAAATGGTTAATTAATTAATTAAGTGATTTAATCAATGAATAATAAAATAAAGAAAAAATTAAGGGGTATAAAGGAGAGATAGAGACCTCTATTCTCTCATCATGATGATTAATTATTTTGTATTTGTCATTTTGTGGGGATTTTAGTGACAAATCTTAGGATTAGTTTCCAATGATACACCCTAGCTAGTGATTTTGTGGGAAGAAATCACTTTGATCTCTTCATTGGGAAGATTATACTTCTAATCAAATTGTGGCTGAGATTTTAGGGTGTGGGGGAAAATTAGTGATTGTGGGACAGTCTCCTGTCCTGCTGGGTGAATTCTTTCACTATTTGGGTGCACTCTAATCTAGATCTGAACCGAAGACTTGTTGGGCATCTTTCTTATGCAGCTGGGCGAGTTGCATACAAACCTGGGCACTCTCATTGATGAAATATTGCAGTTGGGCGAGTTTATGAAGTGTTGGTTCGTTTTCTTTCATTGTGGGATGAATACCTCATTGTTGGGGCGAATTTTAGGCTGAGAGAATGTTTATTTACTAGATGGGTGAATTATTGAAGGCAGGGTCTGAGTTTTGGGCCATTATTTCTCCATTTAAAGGCTGGATATCTCATGTAGGGCACACAGGATTAGAGGAGGGTGCATTTGTCTCTAAGGAGGGAGCACTTGAATAGTGAAGGGCGTATTGCTGATTGTGAAGGGTTATAGAGTGCCAAAGGAGGGTGCATTGTTACAAAAATGGTTGCAGAACCTTTGAAGGGAGTTAATCCCTTATTTCCTCAAGTGTATTTTCTGCCAATTGTTTGAGGAAACCTACAACCACTACCACAATACTCTTGTTGTTCTTCTAGCCTGTATCAAACACAGGAAATATTAAAACAAAGCTACATCATTTTATGAGTAGATTGGAGTGCATTTTCCCTTAGTCGAATTTGACATTGTGGGGATCCATTCCTATCCAGAAGAGGGTGACCTGAACCTATAATATGGCCAACTTGTAACAGGTCAGATTATTGCAATAAAAACCAAATGTTTGTATGCATTTTTCCTTGTTGTCCCGTGTGTTAAATTTCTGGTTATTTCCTTGTAAACTCTGTTGAAATAGATAGTCTGAACATGAATCTTATTGGTGGCAAGTAAACATCATTCATCCTGAAAGCTACATAAGAAAACCAAAACAATAAATCCATAAACAAACAATAGCCAATATAAGTGTTACATGGAGGATTGGAGTATGCTCACAAACTATTTACAAAAACTCTATATCAAAATTAAGCTACAACCAACAAAGAAGGGGTTTATTAGAATTAATCTTCAACCAAATGTGTGGAAGCCCTAGCAGCTACAAAATGGGTTTTCATGGATAACCAAATGTGTGGAAGCCCTGACAGCTACAAAATGGATGGATAACCAATGGAAAGTCAAGGAGGGAAGAAGAAAGTAGAGGTATACAAATTTAAGTATTCTCATGTTTTCTTATGGTTAATGTATTTTTTGTTCAATGTTGTTAGTATTCTTATACAATTAGGTCATGTGTGCATTCCACTCATCCTATAAATGACCAGGTTGTGAGAAAGGGCATTAGCTCCCTCT
>SNQJ01S0118870.1:27455-40745 GCA_010110895.2 Picea sitchensis
GGCTGAAGATTCCACTTGGGAAGATGAGTCTTTTATACAGAAGCATCCAGAGTTACTCAAGCGTTGTGGACAACACTTGGCTCAATGGGAGGGGCATGTTAAGCCCTAATATTGGTTCATTACCCCTTAATTGGGGCATATTATATTAGGAATGTTATTTTATTTATGTCGGCTTTAGGTCATTAGTTGTAATTATACCTCCTAGTCTCCTATTTATACCAAGGAGACATTTTCATTTTGAATTATCTTGTACTTGAACATTTAAGTGGGGTAAAAGGAGGTTTCCCCCTCAAAGAGGCTTATTATCTGAAATTATCTCTTTTTCAAGGCGTTGATTAAGTTTTCTGAGGTTTTTCTATGCTATATTGATATTTGGTTCTTAACAGCTTATCTTGTCCTTCCACTCAAAGTGATCCAACGGTTTTTAATATTTTTGAAGCAAATCCATGATCAAGGATGATTGTGGAACCATGACTTGTGATTGATTTAACTTGCCACCCAAACTCCACAATTGGAAGTTGTGAATTGTTGGTGAGTTAACCACAATCGTTGATCTTTGAAGCTATAAGATCGAATGGTCCTGACTAATTGCGGGATTGGAACAAGCGCGATGTTTAATTCTCCTTTCAATCTCTGCAATTCATCTCTGCCATAGATTTAGTGATTTTGCATTCGACGGTCACAATTTAGTCTGACTTAAACTCATTGTTTGTTGGATCGACCACAGTCGTAGATATTTGAAGCTATGAGATCTGACGATCCAGACAGATTGTGGGATTATAACTAGCGAGTAGTTTAATTCTGCTTCTGATCTCCACAATTGATCACTGCCATAGATTTGGTGATTGCGCATCAATGGTCACGATATGGTCTGAGTTTCATTCATGCCATACCTACTAAGTTTCAACGCGCCATCTCTTCTTATATTTAATCTCTATGTTTTCTAACCCTCCTAATCCTTTATCATAGGATTTTTTATCCTATCGTGATGAACAATAATCACGAATTTCTTCATACTATTCGCTTCTTATGATATATTGTGCAATGCACTTTTCCTTCTGAACTTTGATCTTCATACTATTCGCTCCTCATGTTCGTTCCTCCTCATGAGCTTGCGCTTTCGATCTCTGCAATATTGTTTGACATCTTATGCTGACTGATATACTGTTGACATCAATGACAATCTCATCTCTGGTAGTTCATCATTAACAACAGATCATCACATCAATCTCATCTCTGGTAGTTCATCATTAACAACAGATCATCACATCCACTATTGACATCAATGACAATATGTCCAAGGATCAAATTGACCATTGATCCAATTCCAAGATATAATGTGAACGGTCTGATCTATTCGGTGATATTGTATTTGGGAGATTTGAAATGTTGGAAGTCACGAAGACCCGAAGGGAGAAGACCCGAAGTCTCGACAATCGTCCATCTCATCGAGAGAATGAATCGTGACTGTTGAATTGATAAACACTCAAGAGCTCGTATCGCCTAGTGTCTAGTCAACGCCATTGGTCATCTGGTAAATATATTTAAAGGGCAGAATGTAATGCGTCACTTAAATTGTTAAGCCTGTGGTTCTACGCCATTTGTCATATGAACATGGTATTAAAGAAGTGTTGATCTCTGTTATCACAGAGACGAAGGAAATTGATCCATGATTGTGATCAATTTGTGAAAGGAAAGGGGATTCTAGGTGTAACGTTGAAGACCCGGATTGATGATCTCTGGTGGTCCCAAAAGTTATTGTAAATGAACAAGTTAGTTATAACTTGTTGCACAAGTCAGCTCAATAACTTAAACAAGTTTTGAGCATAAACAAGTATAAAAACAACCATGATTGGTTCACTTGAAGGTGCACTGGTGAAGGAAGTGTGGCTTGTGAAGTGAAGAGGCAGATCTGGACCTAAGGTCCCTGCGAATATAAGAGAGATGTAGAAGTGAAAAAGGAGTTGAATATATTAGAAGAAAGACAAAGTGCAGAAGGCGCGAATTTCGAAGTGAAGATGAAATGTAATGATGAGAGTTTATGGTATACCTTTGATCATGAGATAGAGTTGATTCTATAATGGATCATTGTTACTAGAGTCGGTTTCCCTAGTTGGATAGACTGTGTTCTATCAGCAAGCTGGGTCTTGCAACAATTTGGGTCTCTCTTGAGAGTTGGTGCTCTCCGAGGAGTTGGTGCTCCTTACTTTTTTTGCGGTAGTACGGCTGTCGTTAGAGAAAAACCTGCGGGGTTATTGGTAAAATCATCATTGCCATACTTAAAGGATCCACGAGAGGTGGTTAGTCCCTTTTCACGATACACCGAGGAGCGCTGACTACTTGCAATTTCATGCAAAAATATCCCCCTCAGCACGAGCTGAGTGTGTATCGAACTCGTGACCTCTAGCTCTGATACCATTTTTGTGGTAGTACGGTTGTCGTTAGACCAAAATCCACAGGGTTATTGGTAAACTCATCACCGCCAGACTTCAAGGATCCACGAGAGGTGGTTAGTCCCTTTTCACGATACACCGGGGAGCGTTGACTACTTGCAATTTCGTGCAACAGAGGGGGGGGTGAATCAGTGTGAGGGCTATTTTACACTTCTCACAAAACTTTAGTTAGCAATCACCATTCACAACATCATTACTGATTACTTCCATTCATACTTAGTTGCTTTCATGTAAATATATATCAATGGCATACATTAACAATAAATATTTATGAACCATCACAATAAAGAACGCAAGGAACACCAGATATATGTATAAGTTTCTTTTGTATTACAGACTACAATCCTTGGGTTTTATCAGCACCAATTGAAATAGAGAACCAACTCTCAATGAAAGACCTAGCCTGTGTATCTCATCACCATCTGAGATTTGAGGAATCCAACCCTCAAGTACAATACCCATCTTGTAGACAGAAAGCAATCTGTCAAATTGTACCAATAGTCTATAAATCACAAGTGCATCAACTATGCACAACCCGTCACCTCAACTTGTCTCATCAATATCATCATCTAAATCTAATCTGTAACTATATAATAGACCTGGTGTATGTGATCATAGACCTGCAAACCTTCCTTAACTTTAATAACAAGAGACTAGCATTTTCATCAAACTTTACTTTAGTCTCACATGACTAATTTTAGATTAGTCAACAACCCTAACTTGAAACAGTAATAACTTTGTACCTGTAATGAATAAAGGTCTGAAAATGATGCACAATGTTATCCAGTGTCTTGTCTACAATAAATCTAGGTTTCACTACTTGGAACCTCCCAGAAAGTGATTTATAGAAAAAATGGTAGACCTTGTTGAATTATGGCTTATTCTAGAGAGAGAACTTGTAGAGAATTCCACGCGTGGAATATTTTCTGTATGGATATGAAAATGGTACAAAAAATACTACAGACTTTATTCTAAACAATGCATTTGATTTTACTGAATTTGGACCTGTTATGGAGAAGTTATGACGTTTTTACCCGAAACACCTATTTTAGACTAGTTTCATGACTAGCCACAAACCCTATTTTCTACTGTGTGTAATTCCCAAACTACAACAAACCACAAGATAAAAAATTTATCACAGTTACTTAGATATGTTGTCTCAAAAACCTCCAAATTTTTATGTCTCAATCATTCTATAAAAAAAAATTATTGCGGAAATTGTGAGATTACCTGTAAATAACATACCTTAGAAAGCATCATCAAAAGAATTTATCATCCCTTGAATTTCGGCCTTATTTATTTCACCTTCCCTCTGAAATTCACCTTATATCTCCTTTGGTTACCTCAGTCACTTGTAAATATTCATTATTCTCAATAGAATAGTAATGGGAGACCCTTGCTCTCTTATTTATACTCTCCAAGTAGCTTCCTCTAAAAGTATCCACTTAACCGCTTTGTCCACTTAACCACTTTGTCCACCTAGCCACTTTGTCCACTTAGCCACTTTGTCCACTTAACCAACTTTTTCAACTTAGCCACTTTTTCCACTTAACCACTTTGTCCACTAATAGTAAACTCCCCACTTCTAGTTACAACTAATTTATTTTTAATTGTTTTCTTGTTTCAACCACTTAACCCATGACTAACCACTTTGACTCGTCAGCTTCTTCTAGGGTCTTATAGAATAATTTGACTTCTTTGAGCTTCCATGGGCTTCTAGATAACTCATGAGGGTTCTCCAACTTCACATGGCCATAACCCTCTAACCGTGAGGAATTATGTGATGTTCCACATATCACCAAAAACAACATGATATATACTATCCATATGGAATAGTTTGTCCTGCAAATTCATTGATCTTCATTACATTATTCCTTAACCAAAATTGGGTTCCCTAAACACATTGTTGGGATACTCAACCACCTAACCATTTGGACTTCACAAAGTGTATTCTCGTGAGGACTTTCACAATAATGGGACCACTTTGATAACTTTATCCAACGGCATCATCTCGTGAGGGATTTCACCATAAGGGGACCACTTTGGAGTTTACCCATTTGGTTCTTCCTATAAACCATGACATGACATCAATGATACAACTCCCTTTAATATCCACACATCATTATGACACCACTTGACATCAACTCTTTGACAAAAATTACATCAATAACCATATAACCAATCATGAATATATAAATGATACAAACACATCACTATGACAATACTTGACATCAACCCTTTGACATCAATGACAACATAGTACAACATCTCTATTTGAGAAGGCAGAACAACTTTTTTATGAAAGCTTAAGAACAAATATTCTCTATGTTGAAATGTTGTTAGTGAACTTGAAGGTATTGAATGGTTTGTCAAACACTTGTCTCACAGAGATCCTAACATACATAATATAATTCATCACATATTATACGTAAAGGTAGACTTTATTTTTCTCTATTTTTATTTTCAATTAATGTGTAAATTAAGGATGCAATATTTTTTATTACTATTGTTTACATTAACTAGTATTTTTTATGTTGTAGATTGTTAGGTGAATTTTTCTTACCATCATCAAACAATTTACCTTGCACATGCCAAGAGATGTGTGCCATTATGAAAGATATTGGAATGGAGTATTGGGTTATTGATACATGTCTGAATGATCATATTATATATTATGGAAAATATGCATTGGAAACGAAATGCCCTCAATGTCAAATCACTAGATATTGAACCGATCAAGTAACAAAAAATGTGTCTCACAAATTTCTTCGTCATATTCCAATAATTCCATGTTTGCAACGATTGTTTATGTTCCAAATCATTTCTTAGTTTATGGATTACCATGCATGGCACATAAGTGAAGATGGTGTTCTTCAAATTCCTGTAGATGATTCTACATTTAGGAACATCGAAGAAATATGGGCAATTTTTAAAGAAGAATCGGCCAAAAAACGAGAATCTATCTATTTTTTACGGTTTTCATTAGAAAAATATCTTTCGACCAAAAAAAGTATTTTTCAACAGAAAGATTATTTCGGCTGAAAAACTGCAAATGGGACTATTTGTAGAAATCTGAGAATTTCCTCCAGCTTACTTGAACTTTGGAGGTTGCGGACTCCTACAAATACTCAAAATTTAGTTTGGAAATTGATATGAGCATTTGAAAAATTGAATCTACTTTCTATGGATAGAATTTGTTTTCATTTTCATTATTTTTATCTAATTTTATTTAATTTTATAAAAAAATCAATGCATAATATTTTTAGGTGACATTATGATTCAGTGAAATGAAATATCCATATCTCTAAAAATACACAGTGGAAAATTTAGAAAAAATTATATTCAGAATCCTTCCACTGTTCTCTTCAAAAGGGTATTTTAGATTTTACTTTTAAGTAAAAAATAAGATAGATACAAGGTAAGGGAAAACATTTGTTTAAAATATACAACTTTTTCAACTTGGTCAACTTCAAAAAATTCTAGAAATTACAATATCCATCCGTTAGATTCAAAACTATAGTCATAAGAAAATAGAGTCTTTGTAGATTGTTGTAGTATATTTCGTTTGTCAAAAACAAAAGTTTAATAATAGGTACATTTTTGCGGGAAAACATAACTCATTATCATTCCTTTCATTTTTAAGGAACATACTATGAAACAATTTCCAAATTGACATATCAAATCTCAATAAAAATAATTTGAAAAATAGTCAATAGAAAGCTAACAAAATTCTTCACAAGTTTTGTTTTTACTGTAAAGTGAAATTCTAAATAAAAAAATACTTTTTTATACCAGAAGTTGAAGAACTTGTGAAAATATAGTTTTGTTTCTCATAAAACAAGCAAAATAGACACCCATCTTCATGATTTTACCCAACCTCGTAATGTTAGGTTGTCATTGGCAGTTGATGGTGTCAAACCATTTGGTGAGCTCAGGTCTATTTACTCAGTGTGGCTTATTTTTGTTATAAACAATAACCTTCCTCCTTAGATGTCAATAAAGAGGGAGCACTCAATGTTGGCAATGATGGTTCCAGGTATTTGTTTACAAAATTGGTTTGAACATTGTATTTTGTTTCTCTTATTCATTTCATAATTACTTATATATATACAAGGTAGTAATTATGTGTACTTTCACCCAATTAGGTAAGTACCAAGTGAAATATATGAATGTATATATTGAGCCTCTTGTCAATGAGCTACTAAATTTATGGTTGGCATCACTATGTATGACATCTCTAGACCAATAGGGAAAATCAATTTCAATTCCATGGAATACTTACATTGAAAATTCATGATGCCCCGGGGCTAACACATTTTTGTGGTATGTAATATACTGGTGCACTTTAATGGTATATAATTTTATGAAAATATGATTCATGCTTCTTAAATATCAATTCCCCATTACATAAATAATACTGACATTAATCCATATCATCTTGTTGCTCTTCAAACAAAGGGTAAATTTGGATGTTCAATTAGTGGTCCTAGGATGAAATCGAGCCATTCAACAAGTCTAGGAAAGGAGGTATTTTATGAGTATAGGCACTTCTTCCCTAAGAACCATAGGTATTGAACTACAAAAAAGCATCTTTTCAATTTGAAAGAAGAGACTGGAATAAAACCATGAAGAATGTCACCTCACCTATGGAAGTTGGAATATAATAGAAATCATCAAGGTAAGCATTTAGTCTATGTGTCTCGATATATATTATTTTTTTACAATTTTAATTTGTATTGAATTATGTTTATTGTATCTAACCATTATTGTTGTAATCTCATTAATTATTTTTCATAAATGTCGTCAAGGCATTAATGGGAAGCTTCCATGAGGAATGAAAATTTACCCCGTACAATTCAATAGGTTGCCCTACTATTAGCACCTACAAATACTTATTTTTTATACAATGCATATCAGGAAGAATGTAACAAAAATGTTGTGGAGAATTGTAGATGGAAGGAGTGACAAATAAAAAATTGTCAAAATTTTGCTGACATTCAAGAAGCCAATCATGCACTACAAAATGGGATTTATTCAAATAGTAATGGAGTACATCGAAATAGTCTTCCATGGTTATTTATAGAGTATGAAAGCAATGTTGTAAAAGAGGTCACTCGGAAAATTAAATTTCCCATGGGATTTGCTTCAAAAATAAAGAATATTTTAACGAAGAAAAGTGAATTTGGTGGGGTGAAAACTCATGATTGGCATACCTTCATTAAGGTAATTATTTTGGATGTATATTTCTATATTGGTAAATATACGACTTTTTAGTATTATAATATGATTTTATTTTCCTAAAAATTAATGATCCCTTTGTTTTTACGATATGTCCTACATGAGGTAAATATTAATTATTTATATGCAAAATCGTTGTTGCTCAACTTGTCGACGTTTGTTTTAATTTCAATGTATATACAACATTTTTTTTTAAACCTATGATTTAATTTGGTATATCATGTGTAGGTGTTTGTCATCTAAAGAAATCCATAAAGAAGATACAAAATATTGGAGAAGAGAAATTCCACGGATAATGTGTGAAATGCAAAATTATCCACCTCCGCCATTTTTCAATGCACAAGAACACTACCTCACACACCAAGTTGAGGAGATTGAAATGTGTGGACCTGTACACACAAGGTCAATATGGATGGTGGAGAGGCACTTGAAGTCATTGAAGGATTTTGTTAGACAGATAGCACGTCCTGGGGGATCTATGGTGGAGGGCTATATGGTATATCAATCCTTGGTGTATATTAGTTAGTATCTTCCTAAATTATTAGCAAAAATCATGAAGTTACCTTGGATTTGGGATCTCAATTTCATTAAAAAAAATTGAAGGGGAGGTCTTGGTCGGGAAAGGTAGAATGAGGAAAGTGAAAGGTAACTAAATGGTAGAGATCTATAATACTTTGCATTAATATTGATTTATTTCTATATTGTACTTATTTAAGTTTTATTTAGCTTCCATGATCAATTATTATTTAATATTTACTCTAATTACTAATTTTTATTTTTATTTCATACAATTGGTCAAGAGTGGGATGCACTACATTTATACATCGCAAACAATCTTGATTGGATGAAAGTTATCATGGGAAGGGGTGGCTAATTTTCTTAAAGAAGCTCATCATAATCAAGATACCAATATTAATCAGAGGGAAATTGATTTAGCATATGTTTAAAAGATAAACGAGCAAGCATATTATTCACCCACATCATGTTTCTATTATTTTCCATTCTATTAATCTAGGTCATGGTGTGTTTCTTTTATAAAGTTTGACTAAGTCTAAATATTATGTTTATTCATTGACAAATATTCATTTTTTACGTGTTGGGCATATTGCAGTTGAAACACCACAAGGCTATGTGGCGCATTGGCTGTAAATTTTTCATCAAAAAGTTGGATGATAAGAAGAAAACATTTTATTCTGGGAAAATTGCAGGCATTCAGGTCAGTAATGTTTCCTCTAGAAGTGATAGGCATCCAACAATATCCAAAAATAGATAATATGGGTATTTGAATGATATAATCAAGTGTGACTTTAATTCCTTCAAGTTAGTTATGTTCGAGGTCAAATGGTACGGGTTACAGATGAATGAACATGATCCTGAAAGAACTGTTATTGAGAATTTTTGAACCCCTTTTGTGCTTCCCCTTTATTTTATTTTTCTCATTTTCTTTTCTTTTACCTCTTCTCTTTCCCTTCTATAATTTTCCTTCCCAAATCTCTCATATCCCCCTGTTTTTCCCTTTTCTTTGTTGTATCAAGATTACCACACTTAGTCGTTTTCACCATGTTTGCAAACTTTCGGAATCGCAAACTTTCATACTTGTATTATGATCTCTTTACCCATATATCGGTTCACCCAACACTTAGTTTATTTTTGCATCACAAATTTTTGGACTTGCGAACTCGCAAACCTACATGTTATCCCTCTACTTCTCCCATAGTCCACCCAACTTATTTCAAAACTTATACATTTCATCTATTAGGACTTTTGGACTTGCGGACCTTCAGACTTGCAGACTTACCTTTCCATTCTAATCGCTCACTCCCACTCTCCTCCAGCACATTTCCTTTCTTTCAAATTTCTCAAAGTCACATTTAATGCTATCTTTATGGACTTAACTACTAAATTCATTTTTGAAATGGCCATTAATTAATGGTGTTTATATCGAGGATAGGCATATTTATTTTGAGTTAATACTTCCATCGAAGGAAAATCTAACCTAAAATAATTTTACTATGCAAAGTAAAGAAAATTCAGTCGGCTCTGCGAAATTAGTCATGAGAAAACAACAATTTTGTGTCCAAATATACCTTAAACCTCTTTGCTAGAGAAGACCAGAACTATCATTGGTTATGATCATACTGGTACTATTCAAGTTTGCTTGGTAAAGAAAACTACAAGGTGTGGACTTCAGGGATAGTTCTTGCAGGTTGTTACTCAGAAGTATTTGAATGAAAGGATATTGTTCCCTAGTGCATTGACAAGTTTATTCAAAACAGAAGGGTCATCGCATTGTAGAGTGGTTCTCCTATTTCCTTGGCTCCTTCAATATTTAGGGAGATGTTGAAATTGTTGGAGCCGAACCCAGATTACAAAGGGGAGGAATCTAGAAATTTTCTAAAAAGAAAAAATAATGGAATCGTACTTCTTCAAGGATATTTACATGACCCCTCATCAATGACAGAAGATATATCTAGAATTCAAGTAAGTTCTTTGACAAATCCTTATAGATAAATTGTGTAGTTATTTACTCGAATTTTTGGCCAAGATTCTATGGAAACCATTCCTCGATTGGCATTGTATATAATGCATTTCACAGTTCATGAAAACACAATCTTCGATTGGGAAAAGATTATTTCAAATGAGATTATTGCACAGCTGAAAAATTTCAATATTGAGAAGAAGTTTTATATGTCATCTTATTTGATATATGTTATCACATATTGTCATACTTTTGAGGGTTTAAATATTTCCAGAAGAGTGAAAGTAAAGGTGGAACCTGTGACCATGTGGTATCAAGCTTGATGGAGGTAGAGGGTTTTCCATCATCTCTATGAAGTATACAATGATTTTGTGTCTAAATTCAAAAATTTATTATTTATCCTAAATTCCATTGGAAGCTTCAGCTTTTATAAAAGGAAAAGGAATTCTGGAAAAAATGGAGGATTACAATATCATCAGGGTTTTATGTTCTAACGAAAAACCCATCTTTCTACCATATTATATATCTAATAATTTGTTCATTATTGAAATAGCTAGACAATACAAATTCTTGTTTCACACATTTTATGAGAAAAGAAAAAATCAATTCATACCTCGTTCGTGGAAAGTCGGTGAAATTCTTCTCAGAGGAATTTCTAAGATTGACGAGTATGCCACCTATTTCGACCATTCCAACTTGAGATATGCATAGGAAATCAAGGGTTTTGACACTAGTCAACTTTTTTACAATAATTTGATTTTAGTCAGGCTAATCCCTGCACTCACAAATTTAGCTCTAAGCATAGAAGAGGATAATGATAGTCATAACCATAATAATCAAGAAGCTGACAGAGACTCCAGAGATATAGAAATTGTCATAAGTACCACAGATCATCATAAAGAAAGAGGTAAGAATTTAAATGAGAAGAATACTTAGTCACCATCTATTTCTCGAATAAGTGCTCTACCAAATACAAATCCTCAGCCCGAGACATCATAACAAAGGGAACTTGGAGAATCCCCACAAGTTAAATATTAAAAGAAAAGGGACAAATTGACAACAAGAGGGAGCAGAAACATATGCACCATAAAATGATTTAGTAATGGATAACATGGACTTATATGTGGATATCGAAAACATCACCTCCCCACATGTAGAAGTACCTGCTAAAGGAAATGTACATCATATTTTTTGCACTCATGGTCGAGGAGGAGACATTTTCTGATTAAGAGACTTTTGTTGTACAAAATTCCTCTTTTGATAGGGAATCTAAGAAATTGGTCTTTGAAATAACTGTGAAGAGTAAAAGTGGGAAGTTTCGGTCCACCATTGATACACAAAATATGTTCCCTTCTAGATTGTCGTTCATTCATAAGATTACAGGGGATGCAATGGAAGTTTCAATTGCCAATATGGAGGAATAAAATGCTCAATTGAAAGAGAAAAGTAAAGAATTGGAAGAAACTCTCATGCCTCCACCTATTCTGACTTCCCCCGTTGCCATGATTCATCCCAAGAAAAGTTTTCAGGAAACCCAAGAATCAAGTGCTAGAGTCAAGGGAATCTCGAATTTGATTATTGCTACTGGACATTTTGTAGAAGAGAATATTAAGAAAAGAATGTCATTGATTTTAGAGTTATGGGATATGGAAAAAATCTTTGCCTCTCTCTATTTGATAATTCAGAACACCAGGGAATATTTGAATACAAACTTGAAAAATGATTAAGGTTTTTTTACAGATGGATTTGTGATGTTTGCAATAAAGGTTTCGGAAATGACAGAGAAAATGAGAAAGCAAGAACATTCTCCTTCCCCAAGCCGCATCAAACAACTAAATTCTTGTTGGGTTGAAAGAATCAATGTATTGAAGGGACTGTCAACTCAATTGACTGACTTTTCAAGAAGGAAGACGAAAGCATAATCAAAAATTCTTGATTTAGATATCTCTGGCACCACTGTTAAAGTCCTTGACCCTAAGTATATCTCAAATTCAATGCTCATTACTAGACAACATTTCAAAGGGAAATTTGAAGAATTAAAAAGGACATCAACTGAAAAGTTTGATAATATGATTGAATTCACACATGATGACATTGACAGCTGGCTTGTCGAGTATACAAATAAAAATGAATATATTGAGAATACATTGAAAAAATTATATACTTATCTTAGAGAAATTTAAAATGAGTTGTTTAATATTAAAGTAAAACACGAAGTTATTGTTTCGCCATTAAGGGATTATATTCAAGAATGGTTAAACAACTCAATTGCCAAGATTTCCAAAATTCTAGTAGAAGCAGTTACAACCGATAATCAAACCACAACAAGAAAGGGTACAAAAGAAACAACAACAAGAAAATTAAGAGAGAGAGATACCATCATAGTAAGTCTGTATTGGTCACATACTTCTTCCCTTATCATTTTTCATCCAGTTATTCTTCTTCTTTAACTATAAAAGTATAACCAAATCCTGATAAACTTATTTTTGTCTTCTTACCAGATCATGTTGTTCGATATCCGCCCATGTTCTTCTTTATATTTCCTACTTTCTTTCATATGTTTTCTTTATGGTCCGCGAGAGCCCCATTCCCAGTCCTTTGGATAAACGCCTTTAATTTCAATGCATTGTAACATACATTATTATTATTTTGAGAAATCCCGGAGAACTAATTTGAGATCAATTTTGACTGTATTTTATAAATATAAGTCATGAGTATAATATATTTGAAATTGATCGATCATAATATTCTTTTGAGCTCTTTAAGTATTACTCTATAAATTTATCTCATGTGAATGGGACATCTTCTTTTATTTTGAATTTGATCAGGATATTTATTTTCACTATGATGGATGTGAGGATATTTTTATTTTCTATAACGTGTGATGTGTGAGATTTATGGTCCATTTCTCATAAATTCTCTTTTATAAATACTCTTTTACTTTTCATCATTTTGATTTTTCTTTAGCATTAATATTGGACTATATTAGGGTCCTATAATATTCTTGATTCAAAAATTACAAAGAATATCATAACCCAAAGAGGAGTACCACCTCTTTAAAAACACAGGAGGATTCATATCCTCGTGAGGTTGTCGTTTTGGTCCATTGACAGATTCAAA
>SNQJ01S0118871.1:5762-27288 GCA_010110895.2 Picea sitchensis
ATGGGCTTACCGAACATCTGTTAAGACTGCAACCGGTTTCTCACCTTTCCAACTCATTTACGGGCTGGAGGCAGTCTTGCCTATCGAATGTCAAATCCCATCTCTAAAGTTGGTAGTATAGTTATTGCAAGACACTTCTCCACTTGAAGAACGATTAGTATACCTTGAGCAGCTCAATGAGCAACATCGTGATGTGGCCCTAGCCAATGAGGCTCACAAACATAAGGTCAAGTGTCAGTATGATAGGTCTGTTCATCCTCAGATTTTCTCTGAAGGCGACCTTGTCCTGGTCTATGACAAAGATAAGGACCCCTTGGGGGCAAGAAAATTCAAACCCATGTGGTTCAGACCTTTCATCATAAAATAGGTTTTAAAAAAGGGCGCTTATCATCTAGTTGAATTTGAAGGGAATTCTTTGGTAGAGCCTAGAAATGGGCTCTACCTCAATAAGTATTACTCATAGGCAGGTCATTGTGGGTAACTTTTTGTAACATATGTATAGTCTTTGTACTATTACTTTCTAGTTTCTTTTAGTATTATGGAAATGTCGTTTATGTTATCTTTCATCACTGTGGCAGATGTCAAGTGATTCTGAGGTGTTCGTTGGGTATTCAGATGGTCCTAGTTAGCACACTCAGAGGCTTGCCTCCGTATCTTGGGTAATCTTTACACCTCAAGGCCAGTTATTATCTTTTGGAGGTATATGCTCACGTGACACCACAAACAATGTCACCGAGTATAGTGTAGTTATTGAGTTGCTTCGTGATGCTTTTTCATTTGGTATCTCTCATCTCTAGGTCTATCTTGACGCTCAACTGGTTGTGTCTTAGTTAAATAGAGTATACCGGGTTCATGATTCAAATTTACATCGACGATTCCTTAGGGCACGTCTCTTAGAATGAATCTTTGATTATATTACATATTTTCATGTTCCTAGGAGATTAAACCAAGTTACAGATACTCTAGCTAATCAAATTTTAGATTGGCATCTTGCACACATATGAAAGAACATTCACATAAACATGTAAATACATTTTTTGCACACATGATCCATAAGACACAAAACACAAAAAAACATATAAAATATCACAAAGTAACCAGAGTACATAGATGGACACAAGCGCCCCAAAAATATGACCAATAACAAGTCACAGGGATTATGCCCTCAAAAAATATATACAAATAGTGCTCATGGCACGTAAAAATGTCTAGCTAAAGTTAGGGCCTGTGGGCCCTGTTACACTGATCTACAGCGTTGGCTAAACGCCGAAACAACCAGACCCATGTCTGTGGTGCCCCCACTACATGAGGCTGCATAGATGGTGGCAGGTCCTCAATCTCTGCCATTGGGACCGTGCGAGTGAGAGCAGTAAAGTTTCACTCGACTCGTCTCAATACCCTCTCAGCCTCCCCGACTGGAAGATCTCCTGCTACTGCTAGTCCCCCTGCGGTGGAAAGAGAAATCACTGGCTGAGGATGATGCCTGTTCCTCGCATAGTCAGAGGGTCACACTGGTCCCACGTCTGCACACAATGAACACATATCCATCAAATACTCTGGTATGACAAAAAAATAATATATATAACAAAAACAACATAAAAATTACATATGTTTAACAAAAAAAAAAAACTACAAAGGTGGAGACTTACCCATCTCCCCTCGCTCCTCACCAGGAGGTACTGGTATCTCAGGGTCTCTCGAGAAGTCAATACCAATATAGGGGTAATCCTCTATAGCTGGGATCTGTCATGACAACCACACGAAGAAGTCATCGTCGAAGGACTCATTGGTCCTTCTGCCACCCTGTTGCGGCAGTAATACTGCCCATCTACATACAACAGGAAGAGAGGCCTGATGTCCTCGTACCACTACTCGAGGACTAAAATTCGAAACTCTCTCAAAAAATAATGAACACAGAATGGTCCCGAACCCAAAATTATTCTGTGTCCACAAACGGAAATCGATCAACTGCCTCTTCATACACTCAAGCAATGTGGTACTCCAATAAAAAAATTATGCATTTAAGCACTGGACTGCACAGTTCATCTGTGCATGGGACGCCTGATGTAGAGCCACAGAACCAATAATTCACCCAATAAAAAATACTATCGCCTGTAGTGATAATTCAATGTTCTTGCTTATGGGCACTTGCGAGCTCGAGCGGTCTATATCATCTGCACAATATATATCTATCAATTCCGCTATGTTATGCGGCCCCGACGAAAAATTCTAGAAGTTTATTGGTTCCCCTCTCCTAGAGAGGCCAGTCAAAAATTAAATGTCCTCGTTCGTGGGCACCAACGACTGCCCCTCTAACATGAATGCCTCTGCATCCAGATGCCAGTAGTCAACCAAGGCATTCAGTAGCCTTGACTGTGCCCGAATAAAAGGACATAGGAAAAAATTGAGTAACTCGCACTGCATTAAGGCAGCCATAGTATTGGGGTCTTCCCCAACCAACTCACTAACCTCTTCATTCTCTCTTTCTCTCCAATGGACATACATCCTACAAAACACCAAGGTTCAAGAGGGTTAACCCTTGATTTTTAAGCCTTTTTCATTCAATAAGGGGGTCCATGCGGGCTGTAATGGTGACAATCACATGTACATGCGTGCAGAGTTTACTCTGCCCGAATGTACACGTGGCCTATCCTGAGACAGCTTGCATGGACCTAGGGCCGACCTTTTAAAGGTCGACACCCCCCTAAAAAATGAAACCCAATGCAAAAAATAAAGACTTAAAATGCAAGTTAAGAGAGTGTGTACTTACTTAGTCCAGACAGAAGTTCATTTCATCCACTGTATCTCCCGAAATCACCATTTTTATCAAAGGGGGTCTTTTGGCTCAAGAGTCAATTTCCAAATCAACAATGGTGATAATGAGTTGCTAGCTTCTATTTATAGACATTTTGGCCTCTTTTTGTCACTTTTTTGGCCTCCCTTATCATTTTATTTATACCAAAAACCATTTAGAGTGATTTAGGAGTTGAATGGGAGGGATATCATCGGGTATCGAGACAATGTTTTGGAGTTTTGAGTAATTTTCAATGGTCTGTGAAAAAAATAAAATTCAGAGGATCAACTTGAGCATATAGGTTAGGTTTCTACCCTGACTTTTGTATCTCGTTGCCTTTTTTCCTTTTCCATAGGATTGATCCCATCAGGTTGTGACACAAAACCATCATAGATGCTCTAGAAGTGTCATGACTTGGTGGTAGATATTATTGGAACATGGATGCCCTAGTTAGATCCTGGTTGCATTATGGTATCCATGCTATCTCTAAACATTGTAGGCTCGGGAGTCCTTGTAGTTTTCCTGTTTACAAGTTTGAGACTCATTTGCATGATTCCTTTTCACTCTTGACCTCACCCTCAGGACTCCCAAATGATATAACAGGTCTTCTTTTAAGCCCTTTTTAGACCCTCTAAACATGAAAATATTGTTGAGCGATCTTGTGGCCTTTCACGCTCATTAAACTAAAATTTGAAGTCACGTCTGTCCGACGGTAGTTTACCCCTTTTTCGGTCCGAACGGTCAACTATACAAACAAAGGTATACTCTATGGAACTTCAGTTCTTTAGAAGAGTACTCTCAGGTATAATTTTACCCCTTTTTCGGGCCTGAGGGACTAAGCTTACGAAAAAGGAACCCCCATGGAGTCCATAGTTCAGCTCTTTTAAGACTCCCTAAAATTGAAAAGATTGTCGAGTGACCTTATTCTTTCACACTCGTTAAACTAGTCCAGAATAACATTCCTGACGGAGTCCATAGTTATGCTTTTTTCAAACTCCTTAAAAATGAAGAAATGGCCGAGTGATCTTGTCCTTATCACACTCGTTAAAATGGTTTTGAATAGATGTCTTGTCAGTGCTAGTTTACCCCTTTTTCGAACCGACTAGACTATATTCGAAAAAGGTACCCCAATGGAGTCTCCTTTTATGTTTTTTCAGACTCTCTAAATATGAAAAACCACCGAGATTACCTTCTCCGGGCTCATTAAACTTACATCGAAGGATGTTACCATTGTGTGTTTTGTTAATCGTGTTTGCATACCTTATACGCTAGCCTTGTAGCACTTTTCTTTTGCGTCTAAACACCCTTGGCCCCCAGAGGATTTTTCCCGAGTATCATTATTTATGAACATCAGTCTTATACTTGCGCCTTGAACTTGTATGTTTGTAACACTCATTCTTCCATTGTAACGTAACATTCCTTTATTCTTTTTTCCAAAATTATTGAAAAAAGACTAAAAAAAAATAAAAAAATCAAATATACCCCAAAAAGAGGAAGGGAAAAGTATTTTATTTATTGGCAACATATTGAGCCGCCCTTGGATAAAGCACATCTGTCTGTTTGTTCGTCAAACTATGGGATGTAATACGACCTTAGGAAGTTGTTCTTGCTATATCGAGTTGTGTCCTCCTACGTTTGGTTATTCTTCTAAACATATGGAGAGTTTTCATTGCCTCCAGCTTTGTAAACTTATGATTAATGCTATGCTGCCTAAGTCTCATCATTTGTCATGTTGTTGTCCAAGGGAAGTTTCTACCAAGCCTGAGTCAGCCCCTCTGCAATTTTTCTCTTTCCTTCATACCCGACCATCTTGAATGTCTAATCAAGTCTTTGTTTGAAATCAATGAAGCCTTCCGTCTGATCATCAAGATTCTCTAGTCCATGATCGATGAGCCGTCGAAGACCTCTAGGTAGTGAATTCGTACACTCATATTACACTCCTACCTGAGTTAAGAAGATTTTGAAGTTGTTGCTCGAGCTCTGAAGACCTCATCTCTAGCCATCAGGCCATATCAACTTCTAGAAGATGGATACTCTATATGTATATCTTTTTGATTTTGAGATGTAGCTCCGTTGTGTATTGTTCATGGATACACTTTATATAATTATTTGACATGGATATACAGTGTATTTGATTGGTAGCCATGATTCTATTTTATCCCGAGCATGGGTATTCCCGCCTCAGTGAGACATTTTTTATTTTGCAGATGGCACCTCCTAGTTCCTGGTCCCTGGGCTCACTTGTTCGGCACATCAGTAAAGATTGGTAATGTATTTCGGCCATCAGATGCTCTTCTGACCTCACACATTAGGGGGCATCTATTATAACCCTAATTTGCACCATACATGCTTACCTGGCATCAGGCCATCTCAGATCCCTTCTTTGCCAAAGCACTACTAAAAAACTCTTTAAAAAACCTCTTTTATAAGGGCCCATGCACCCTACTCCATTACTGCACACGTGTACACGCTGGTTGACCTAAAACAACCCGTTTGTACCTACACAATCATGAAAAAAGGAAAGTTGCCGACAGAACACATAACTTTGGGTGAGTTAACTGAATCTTCTGACCATGCATGGCCGAGGGTTTGTCCAAATACCTAGCTTCTTGTAGCCTATAAAAGAAGGGTTAGGGGTCCTATTTGGAAGAGGAGAATAATAGTAAAGAAACTCTGCTCAATTGTACATTCCCATTGTCTCAAACCTTTAGCCATCCTTGTGAAAAGAGAGATACAAAGCAAAGAAGTTGGAGGACAGTTGAAGAGGAGCCCAGGACCAGGTTCGTGGAGCAGTGGCCGGTTTCATCATTGTAAGTTGATTTTTTGAAGTTAATAATAAAGAGATACTTTTCTTGTCCCGCCATACGAGGTTCTTATGATTTGTTGTATTCTTGTTTATTGAATCTCTAACCCATTAATCTATATATCGAATGCATGCAGAGTTTGTTGTTTTTTTTGTGTGAACGCAGGTCAACCTTGGGAGGAGAGCTGAAATCAAAAAATGATCAAGTGAAAGGAAGGATCTACATCAAACACCCATAATAAGGTACACTCCCTTAACTATGTATTTACTTTAGAATAATGGGGATTATGTCTGGGACGACAATAGAAAGTAGGGATCTTTAGGTCTTTTCTGCATGCATATTTCAACCCTAATTGCTAGTCCGTAGAGGGATTTCCCACCATAATAGGAATGGTTTGATTTTGTTGCAGAATTAGATAAATAACTATCGAAGATAACCAAAGAGATCTTGGCTATGCGCAAGCTATTAGAGGTTGAAGACTTTTTAGGCGCAACGCAGTTTTGAAGATAATGCATTTTCTATATTGTAACTTTATAATAGTAAAGAAATCTTGAGGATCTTTCGATCCTTAGGATAGCTTGATTTACCCAAACTATTGTAATATATAAGAGGGTAATAGATCCAGAAAAAAGAAAGAAAAAACACATTCAAGTATTTAGATTCAGAATTGCTCTGCACAAGAAGTTTTTGTAAATGTTTCACCAGCTATGGAATCAATGAAAGCTTTGAGTGTTTCTAGCATTTCTGTGTTCTGAGTTTCTTGTAGCAGTACTTCTGAAGACTGAGGGCCCAGTCTGAAGGAGATACTGTCTCGTTTTGAAATTGTATTAGTTCAAAGTTTGATTTCTATTTTGTGATTCAGATCTCTTTTACAATAGCCAAGGATAAATGGATAAGTGTGTTAATGATTTTATGAATGTTTGCGTATAGAAGATAGACATTTCCCTCAAGTATTAATGATTTCTGTTATGATTTCCATTTCTAAATTTGTTTCTTGACAGTTCCTCACATTTTCATCTGCACTGTTCCTTTTCCTTAGATTTACGATTGTTGTTCCTTTCGGTTAAAGTTACATTAGTTGTTCCTTTCGGTTAAAGTTACAATAGTTGTTCCTTTTGGTAAAAGTTACATTAGTTGTCCCTTATGACTATATTACAATTGTTGTTTCTTTTTGTAGATAGAGTAATTCGTTATTTCCTTTCCAGTAATCAGAATTCATGATTGATAGTTAATTCTGCAAGTCCTCACTTAGATTCAATTACTGCTTTTTAGTTAAGAGAATTCAATAGATTGATTAGTTCCTTTCCACTTTATAGCATCTTAGTAATCAGATTTCAATTCCATTAGTTCTTAGAATCTTTGTTGAACGTTTGAGGAACTTGATTTTTGATGAACTTAGATTTGGTTTAGCTACACGATTTTAGGCTACCTGCATAGACTTTGCTGATATTCTTGAGATAAAAGACAAATCTCCGGGTTGATAAATTAATGTTAAACTAAGTTTGATTTTAGGACATCTTTAGACACCAACATTTTGGCGCTGTTTCCAGGGAGAATGTTAAAGGTAGCATAGGTTGTGTCTCTGGAGGACCAGGTATTGAAGACAGAAGGTAAGAACCTACTCAGGTAATAAGTAAAATTCTTATGCCAACGCTTACCTCCAGTTGTCACTTAAGAGGCTTCGTAGGTGTTTTCTTTTGTTGTTGTGTGAAGTGTGTATGACTAGAAAGAAGGATCTTGAAAAACCAAAACCCCCACCAAAAATTACCAAAACCGAAGGTTTTGTGATCTCTGGAAGAAGCACTTTCATAGACGAAATCATAAAAAAGGGTGAATCCCAAGCTTTGGTTGGACCTAGGAAAGGACCCACCCGAATCCCTCAGGCAGTAGTTTCACCAAATACGGCCCATGCTGAGATTCATAGAAAAACTAAAGGGACTGAGCAAATCTTTCAGAATACAGATCTCCCACTACTCAACCCCTTAGAAGAGGGAAGCTCTAATAATCTGGAGGAGGGAATAGGAAAAACTAGCGGGGTTTCCAAGACATACCCACCATCACCACCTGGCCCTAAGTCTCCTACGAAAGAAGAAGGCATATACGAAATCCCAGATAAAGGGAGTGCAATCAAATTCCTTGGAGGACCAAATAATCAAATAGAATACCCAGATCAAGAACCTCCTGAATATTTTTGGCACATTTTTGATCAAATGGCACAACCAAATCAACAACAACCCCAGACCTCCATGCTGGAGTATCCTATAGTTGACCCAATTTCCAATGCTCCCATGAAAGAAATCCCCTTACAAAACCTGCCAAACTTCCATGGATTGATTTCAGAAGACCCGGATGCATTCCTATTTGAATTTGATGTCCTATGTAGAGGGTATGATTACACCTCTGAACCCAAAAAATTAAAACTATTTCCCTCTACCTTGAAGGGAGCATCCCAACGCTGGTTCATGGGATTGGGAGGTGGAACCATCAATTCATGGTTCCAAATGAAACAAACCTTATTGTTAAAATATCAGGATTATTGCAGAAACAGAGACCTCAAAGATGAAATCTTTCAAATGACTGCAAATGAAAATGAATCATTAGAAGAATATGTCGAAATATTTCAGTATAATTTGCAAAGATCACCCTATGGTACATTACCAGGTGAAGTACTCAAAGCAACTCTGATCAAAGGCATGAAAGATGAATGGGTAGAAACATTGAATTTAATGGGGAAAGGTGACATTTATCAAGAAACTTATGAAGACATTGTTCTATTGTGTATCAGGTGCTCATGAGGAAGTACACAGACCAGGTCAGGAATGCGAATGTCCCTCACAAGAAACAACAATATCACCAGCGAGGGTGTTACGCGAGATGAAGTTGGTAATCTCCTAGAAAACTTTAAAACATATATTTTGAGCACTCTGACTACACAATTGGATGTATTGCAAGCCAAACAAAAAAAGGTAGAAGCAGAGCAGACCTTGGCTATATTTTGCCACAGGTGCAGAAAGAAACATTGTCCAAGGGAATGCCCCTTGGATATAGTTAGGGTTTGTGCTATTTGCGCCAAAGATCACGACACAGATGTATACCCATCACTCCCTGGATTGAAAGCTTTATTCAAAGAAGCAGAAGAGGAAACAAAACCATTATATTTGATGGCTCAGTGCCATTAGTGGCAGTCCCGGCCTCAAAATACATTACAAGACCCTTCCTCTTTCTTTCCTGGATAGTATAATCAACAACATAATTTTGGCAACACATGGCAGGGTCAGCCATTTACTAATCAAAACTGGCAGCCCCAACAGTACCCACCTACAATTTCTACCTGGCCAAACCAGCCCGCCACAAACCCCAACTGGAAAAATCAACCAACTACAAGTTCCAATTGGCCCAATTCACAATACCCCACCTCATCCTGGAAAAATTTGAATAATACCTACCCTCCACAATGGCCTAACTTGACTACCCAAAACCCAAATTGGAACTAGAACTAGAAGCACCCCATGGGGATGAATAACCAACCTATGGGGATGGCCTCTCAAACCCAACCCCCATTACAAAATCCACTCCCATTGCCCCAATCACAATTTCGCCCTCAATTACCTGCCCAACCCCACCTAAATCCAAATAATAGACCAACTTAGATCGTCCATATTATGGAAAGTGAAGGGGAAATCAATCCAGTAGGGTGCAATGAACTTCAGTTAAGATCGGGGCGCATAATCTCCCCCGAACAAAATGACGTTCCCCAAGAATAGGGGAATGAAAAACAACTAGCAATAACACCCTTGACTGTGGTAATAACAGAATAAATCGAGCAAGGGGGGAACATAATCGAATCACAAGACTCTGATAAGGATGCAATTCCCTCCCCTCCGTTCCCCGAAAGATTGATGATAGCGAAACCCACCGTATATCCTGATTTCGACATTGTAGGGCAACTCAATAATTTATACATCAAAATTCCAATCCTGCAAGCCCTGCAAGACATACCAATCTATGCAAAGACAATCAAGGAGCTATGTGGGAGGAAGCCCATCAGAAAAATAAAAAATTCATCATCAACAGTTCATGTACTGGGAGCCTTATCTGATCTAATTTTGGGTAGAGAAACACCAGTAAAATATGTAGATCCAGGGAACCCCATAGTAACAGTTCAGATTTAGGGTTGTTCCCTTCCAAATACCTTAGTTGATTTGGGGGCGGCCATCAATATTCTAACTATGGAAACCTGCAATGCCCTGGGTCTTGACTATTTCGACCCAACCCCAATTATGTTGCAATTGGTTGATCGATCAGTGGTCAAACCACTCGACACACTACATGATATAGCCATTTCAGTTGATTCTTGGGAATATCCCGCAGATTTTCTCATAATCAACCCAAGAAGTGGACTTGAAGGGAATCCATTGATATTGGGCAGACCATGGCTCGTGACAGCTGATGCGTACATAGGCTACTGATCAGGTACAATGACAATTTCTAGAGGAGGGGTTACAAGGAATCTCATCTTATATCCTCCAGTCAAACCTAGTCCAACGATCATACATCTGCAATTTCCACCACCACGATATCCAGAGAAGGATCTGCATGCCCCACTCATGATGGAAGAAGCCCTCAAGCTCAAGAATAAGCTATAGGATGATGTAATCAGTGGGTTTATTAACAACCCAACCATTGTAAGTAACCCAACATGCCAGATGCTCCAAGTTGTTCTAGATTGTGAAGCACAGGGAGACGCGCTGGAAGATTTAATGGAACAACAAATTCCAACTACCACTGTTCACAACAACAAATCAGTTGAGATCACACCAGGGAAGTCTCTGAACATTAATGCCAACCTAAAAGAGCAACAACAACAAAATCTAATCCAAACCCTCTCTAAATATCAACAAGAATTTTCCTGGGAGTACTCTGATATGAAAGGTATTGATCCAAAACTCTGCACACACCACATTTATATTAATAAAGATGCATAACCTATCCGACAACTACAAAGAAGAATGAACCCCCACCTCAGAGATATTGTTAAATAAAAGCTACAAAAGTTTTTGGACGCAGATTTTATATACCCTATCTCAGATAGTCGATGGGTTTCCCCATCAGTCATCATCCCAAAAAAAAACGGGAAGTGGTGAATCTGTGTTGATTACAGGGAGCTAAACAAAGCTACTCAAAAAGACCATTTTCCATTACCCTTCATTGATCAGGTCCTGGATACCTTGGTAGGGAAGAAATTTTTCTCTTTCCTAGACAGTTTCAATGGCTATAATCAAATCCAGATTACCCCAGAAGATCAGGATAAAACAACATTCACATGTCCCTGTGGTACCTTTGCCTACAAAGTATTGCCCTTCAAACTTTGTAACGCTCCAGCTACATTCCAAAGGGCCATTCTGAGCATATTCAGTGATATGATTAGTGAAGGGCTTCAAGTCTACATGGATGATTTCACCCTGTACGGCGATGACTTCGATCAAGCCTTGAATAATCTGGAGAAGGTATTGGAATGGTGCATCACTACCAGGTTATGTTTAAGTCATGAAAAATGTCACATGATGATGACAGAAGGTGTGGTATTAGGGAATTACATTTCTGCAGATGTGTTGGCAGCCATTTCGCATTTTTATCCTATCCTCATAAGCTGCCTACCCAAGTGTTTTGGAACCCTTGATCTTCATCGCAATCTTTAAATAAAACAACACTATTATTTCGTGCATTTGCATACCTGCCTTTGTTCTTGTTTTCACGACTGCAAGCGTGAAAAATTTGATTTCGAAGTTACATTAAAATCGTCACTGGATTATTATGGTACTCTTGTCTATGTGTTCATTGCATTTCCAATTTGATTATAGTCGCACAGTTGGCAAGACTCCAAGATCCTTACTCATTTTGCATTCTTTAATTGTTAATATGATTTAATTTTTATAAGATTGTGATGATATTATAATGATTGTCATTGAGTCCTTAATACATTGGTGGTTTGATGTTCTATAATCTTTCATCGGTTTCCTTGACACATTGGTTTCATGAAAAAACATTGGCGTTGTGGTTAGACCCTTGGTGTAATCATTTCATACAACACATATTTGTTATGATCGAACCCTTGGTGTTGATTTCGAATCATTGTTTTGATTTTAAAACTATGCAAACGCTATGCTTATGAAAATTTTTGGGTCGACTTACCATAGATTTCATTAATTGTTTGAATGGCATTGTTTTTAACATACGCAATAGTGATTTGAATCACCATATGCGCCGTCGGTTGTACATTGGGAAATGACTATTTTGCATGGGCTGATCTAGCTCCACCACCCTCGCACACTCGGGCATTAATGCCTTCCCCCTATCCCGGGTTAACTCTGTTGTTTTCAGGTAAGCCTGTGAGCTTTTCGATCCTGTGAATACCCTGTCCAACCCTTTCCCGTTCACTTGGCTCACCGTGTGCTCCTATATATGGCACCTGTGGTGCGTATAGAGCCTAATGGCAGCCAAACACTCTTGCTTTTTGACAATGCCCGCGAAGATTTGGAAAATGGTGGTTGGATGGTGTTTATCCAAAGGTTTGAGGGTTTCAACCTTTCGGTTGCCCAACAATTCACCCTCAACTTCTACGGATGCAGGGCTAAGGTCGGAGACATACAGATCGAGCTTAATGAGGAATTACTAAGCTCGACTACGGGCTTACCAGCTTCGGGGCAAAGGTGGTTTAAAAATTCCAAAGTAGACGAGGTGTCGTGGTCGCTCCTATTCACATCAAGGAAGATTGTTTCCTGTGATAGAGGTATGCCTATCACTACCGTCAAACCCAGGTGGCACGATCTTTTAGTGATTGTTAAACAGTTTGTGACCTGCGAGGGTCGTTATGGCTTGGTATTTCTGTATCATCTTCAATTATTGATGAATTTTATAGGCTACCCTCTGAATATGCCACATTATCTTTTACATAGTCCATACAAGATGTCCAAAAGATTCAAGCATGAGAAGGCTGATAGAAACCTTTTCCATCACTACTTGATCAAACTCATTATCATCCACCATTTGAGCCTCAGTGGAGATAGTTGGCAAACCTTCCTATCAAGGAATGGCTTTTCCACTCCCGAGTCTGCTCAAGTTGACAAGGTGGTGGTTACTGAAACTCTGGTTGGACCAGCCGTGCCACTTCGCATCCTTCTACCCCCTGTCAAACCCTCGAATTGCCCCGATGTAGACCTACCTGATACCATGGCTGACCCGTGTGCTACAGACAAGACTAAGAACACTAGGAAGCCTATGAGGAAGAAGGGTAAGGGTTGTACTGGTGTCAAGAGAAAAGGGAAGAAAAATGCACGACGGATATCCAGATGTGCCAGGAACAAGCCCAAGCAAAACATTGATCAGAAGCCAATAGTCTTGAGTGAGGACTCGGACTCCGATATTGAGCGTTTCCTAGCTGAAGAATATCCCTATTCTCATGGCCTATGTTCTATGGAAAACTATGACTATGTCTCTAACTTACCTCCATGCCTCAAAAATGACCCTAATTACCCAGGAATTAAGCTTCACAATCAAACCCTTGGTAACTTGAAAGAACCCTCACCTGTGATGCCAAAGCCCGATCAACCATCGTGTACAAAATGTAATGCCTGGCTTGAATGTTATTACACCGATGTTTCCCTGTTGCAGTCTAAGATCAAATCGTTAGAGGAACAAGTTAAAGTGTTGTCAAAAGAGAGAGACAGGTTTCAAGCCAACGAGAAGAAACAAAAAAATACCGGTTCAATTGTCTTCAGAAACGTCGAGGCAACAATGGCCTTTGTCAATTCAAAGTTATCATGATCAAAGCATTTTCTTACTGCCCAGGTATGAATTTGAATATTAATTTTGCTTTATGAGTTGGTTTGAATTAATATAATCGATTGGATTTGCTTTCAATAGCTCTGTTCATTTTCATAGATTCAAAATGACTCTGTTATTTTCGTTTTACCAAAAATGATATCGTTATGAATCATGTACAGAAGATTTGTTTGCTAATCTCGGACACAGATATGATTTGGTTAATGCGATTTTATTGTTCTCAGATTGGTATAAATTATTCGTTTGTTTTCGATTCTGTTTGGTTTTCTTTTGAAACAATTTTCTATGCTTGAATCAAGGTAGCCGATTGGGTTTGCTTTCGATTAGTTCTGTTTTATTTTTAATAGATTCAAAACAATCCTGTTGACTTTGATTTACCAGAAAGGATTCTGTTTCGTTTGAATAAATATTTTCATTTGGATCATGATTGCATTCAACCTATATAAGAGATTGGTTTGCTAAAATCATGTGGCTATGTTTTGACTGATGCGATTTTGCATAACGATTGTGCTGGCCCCAAACTGTTTTGATTCGTTCCTATTTGATTTGATTTGAAAACGATTGCTGCGTGCCTTGAATTAGCATAATTACTTGTATGCGTTGGATTGGTATCAAAGATAGATTTGATACTTCTCTGTTAGTTTTGATTTTGAAAAACGATTATGTTAAGTTCAGATTGACATATTTTGTCTATATTGAATTCGTATGAAAGACTTGGATAAATCGATTATAGTCTGTTTTGAAATTGGTTCAAGAAATGATTTCGTTGGTTCCCCAGCTATTAATCGATTCTGTCCGCTCCCAATTGGCAATAACAAACGTTTGACATTTTGCATGTATTCCTGTCACCATTCAGTTAAGAAACCACGATTTCGTTTGTTTCAATTCACATACAAGTTTGGTTTGGTGTGGCATAAATGATTCACTCTGTTTGGAATTAGTAATTAAAGATTTGGTTTAATAAGTCGAATATAATTCTGTTAAGTTTTAGATTGATTTTAAAACAATTCTGTGTTCAAATTAGACCAGCTACAGAATCGCAAGATTCTGTAGCTAGTCTTAAAATTTAGATTTTTATTAATTTTATCAATAAAACATTATCTAAACTTCTGTATTCTTGTCTACTTACAGGTACCTACGAATTTCATTGACAAATGGGACATGCTATAGCAGTTTAGATATAGTTTTTAGTTGTTAGTCATAGGAAAACATAGGGACTTGGGAGATTATTCCCAGATTTTTTGTAATTTGCTTTGATAATTCCCACAGGGATGTTTTACCCTGTGGTCTTTAAATACTTGTCATTTTTTGTAATGAACGGATCATCACTGTGGGGAGAACCAAACTATGGATTTATAATAATACAGACTGGGATGAAATTTGATGTCTTGTAACAACTTTAGCTTTCAATATATCAAACTTTTATTTCAAGTTTTATTCATACCGGTTTGCAATCAATTACCGACTACTTTAGCTATCGTAATTTGTTGCAGGTTGATGTGATTTGGTTTATGTGTTGTCCATATCTAATCTCTCTTATTTTAAAATTATAGCAATTACTTTGTTTCAATTTAAGGAATTAAAGGTTTACCTTCTTCGTTAAATGAATCATTTTGTATAGATCTTGCACACAGATTTATCTAACTATGACGATTTGTAAATCATAAGATTGTTGTCAATTTTATGTCTTTTTTGTTTTGTTGTTTATATTCAAAAGAGCACTGTTGCTTCTTGTTAACGAGAAGCCTGTGAAGAATCTGTTGTGGGTTTCCTCCCATCGAACAACTAAATTGAATACTTTACACGGGACAAATTGGAAAGCGTTATTACAGGTTAGTTTATTAAGTTATTTAAGTAGTTTATATATATATATATATATATATATATATATATATATATATATAGTTCAGATTTATAGTTAGGATTATTATTTTAATTGTTCAGCTTAGATAGTTTCCATTTTATTTCTTTCTGATAAAATTATAAAAATAAAAAAAACGCAATAGTTTTGCTGTCATAGGATAGTTACAAATGATTTTAGCAGGTTTTCATTTAAAATCCGTAATCTATAAATGCTTGTACATTTGTTATTAAGATTTCACTCTGCTAATAATTGAGCATTTAGTTTCATAAGAATTATTTTTGTATAGTATAGACAATAGACTGTATATATATTTTAGATTCATTTATAGTTTACTTTAATTATTGTTTTCATTTAGATTAGTTCCTTTAGTTAGTTTCTTTCATTTTCCTAGGATTTAGATCAGCCAACAGAGCCATTAAACCTGTCAGGGTGGATCATCCTAAACGGATTGGGTTATTTAGACAACCCCGGACTGGATCCACTCTTCTAGTTGGTGAGCGTTCATTTTCGCCCATGAACAAATGACGCTAGAAGGAGGGCCTAAAATTTATTAATGACACGAGGCAGTCATAAGACTCCTCCACCACCTAACTGCTCACCTATAGTGACAAGAAGTCATTCAAACGACAACATCCCCCCTCAAATAGCAACCACATCAAACGACGATCTACAGATCACAGTCGAACCAACAACCCCAAATCCTACAGGTGGTGACGTACAAGAGATTGTCTGACAATCTCTCTTAAGAAAACATAGTGCCTTCGCCTATTTAAGAAAACCAAATAGGCCTTTGGACCAACCTTTAGATTTCTTTGATATCAGAGAACAACTTGGAGGCACTAACCTTAATTTGAACCCTACAGATCCGATCCTCACTCCTGCTACAGGAGGATCTGGAATACCACCCTCACCACCTCCATCATCCCCTTCTTCTTCAAGAGAAGACTCTTCTGATGAAGGAAGTTCCCCTTCTTAGCCTTCCACACCGCCTACACCAATGACCAACTAGAACAATCCTGCCAGAACTTGGCTCGACCAGGATGCAGTAGTCGTACCTGAAGTACAACATCCCTTACCCAAACATCCAGAGAAGTGGCTTCCCAAGTTTGACCCTGACTCTAAACAGATCGCTGAAGATCACATTAAAAAGTTTATGTTAGCCATAAGACTCTGTAATGTCGAGCACGAAGACGTATTCTGTAGGTTGTTCCCCTACACTTTCGAGGGCAATGCCTCTACCTGGTATTTTTCCCAACAACCCCATACCATTGTGTCTTGGGAGAAATTCGAATCATGCTTTCTAGAAAAATTCGGAGACGGTAAGTCTCCGGAAGTCCTAGTCATGGATCTTTCTAACTTAAGAATGAACCCAAAAGAGAAAATTAAAGACTTTAATCAAAGATTCTTAACACTTAAGAACCAAATCCCTACAGATTCCAGGCCTACCAAGAATCTTATCATAGCATACTATACTAAAGCCTTGCATCAAAGTATAGCCATTTGGGTTAAACGATCTAAAAAATCCACGTTGGTAGAGGCTTTCGAAGAGGCCAGCCAAATTGAAAAAGACATCCTCAGTTTAAAAGACGCTACTAGCAAAGAAACAGAGACTAGTTCATCTTCCAAAAAGAAGATTGAAATCCTCCCTAGACCTGCTCAAAATAAAACACAATCTGAAATATCGGATTTAGAAAACTTAACTAAAGTCGTTCAAAAACTGTGAAATCAAGTTATAGATTTGAAAAGGATGGCTGAATAAGTTTCCTTGAGCAAAGGGCCTTACAAACCCCTATTCAGGAAGCCTTTTCCCACCAACCGACCTAATCCAAATACCGAGGGCCTTAATCTAGAAAGTCTGCAATACACCCTTCAAACAATTATAGAAGCCCAGGATAACTTGATGCCTCCTGAGATTCCTAAGGAGGTAGTTGAACAAGAGACAGTTCAAGAAGAAGAATCTTCTCTGAACATTTTTGGACATTTCTTGGATAGCATCTTTCAAGCTAACTTCGAGACAGTTCATCCCTACAATACTAGGAGTAAGACAACAAACAAACCTTCTTCCGAAAACACTACGAATTTGCCCCCAAAGCAATCTAAACCAGCTGAGACTAAACAGAGTCATGTAAACCCCAACTTAGATTATGATTTAGTTGAATATCTTAAAAAGTTAAGGGCCAACATTTATGTTTATGAGTTATTAAAATTTCCGTTTCTACTACAAAAAATGTTACAAAATATTGCAGAGAATAGCAAAAACGGTAATTCAAACAAGGTTGTTCAGAACAAAGTTCCTCAGAAGACTTCCACTAAAAGTAATCCTGATCCTCATGATAAAGGAATCCTTCCTGTAAATAATGTAAATAATGTAGATAAGTTAGCCTTAGAAACTGTGAGTAAAAATCCACAAGCTTCCACACTTAGTACTCGCAGAAATGTACCTCCATTTTTGTTAACTTTCGAAATCTTTAATAGAAACGTGCACAATTGTATGGTAGACTCAAGGGCATCATCCAATGTGATGCCATGGTCTGTGTGCCAGAATATTAATGCTGAAGTTGAACCATCCACTTTAAAAATCATCCAACTTGATCGAACTAGTGTTAAAGTCATAGGCGAATTAAGGAATGTGCTTATAAGATTATCGTCTAACCCCAAAGTTCATCAAGTGATTGATATTATTGTTGTGGATATTCCAAAAGTGTATGGTCTATTTCTAAGAAGGGATTGGTCGGAGCAGCTACACGACTATTTCATGACAGATTGGTCTCACCTGTGGCTTCCAGAGAATGGCAAGCCCAACAAGATCAAGGTAAATCGTGAATGCTACCTTAAGTTCACGGTCACAGATTTGAATGATCCCAATGAACCATTTACACCTTCTGCTGATTCACCCAAAATACAAGGGATGGATACCTTCTTCGGAAATTTCATCGCCGAGACTTCAGCTATCACCAACCCAGAACAATAGCCTGAGATTGTAGCATATGTGCAGCCAGCCGCTTCTACACAATGGTCTCATGCACCCGATAAAAATCAGATTTGGTCTCTTTATTTTGATGGGTCAAAGTCCAAAGAAGGAGCTGGTGCAGGCTGTGTTATTATTGATCCGGCAGGTAACAAAACCTTCATTGCATGTAGGTTAGAATTTGAATGTACTAATAACACAACAAAATATGAGGCTTTACTGCAGGGCCTCAGAAAACCTTTAGATATGAACATTCAAAACTTGACTGTCTTTGGCAATTCCGAAATCGTGGTTAGATAGGTAAGAGATTCTATCCACTGTCTGTATCCGCATCTTAAAATCTACCAATCCAAGGTATGGAATTTAATGAATAAGTTTTCTGATTTCAATATAAATTCTATTCCTAGATTGAATAATTCTGAAGCTGATCTATTAGCTAATGTAGCTTCCAAACTCTTTCCTACAGAAGGCTTGTCCCCAAATTCTTTTTCGGTTGAAATGTTGTTCAGGCCATCCATTCCCAACAACATCATGAACTGGAAAGTCTTCGAAGATGATCAACAAATCATTAGCTTCCTGCATATGGAAGAAAATTTTCAAGGTGCGGTGATCGACGAATGCACTCACGACGACAATTTGTGCAATTTCACGGTAATACCAGATCCGAGAACTCCTAAATATTCATCGGACATGGTAAATTCGATCCCTAAATCTATAGTTAGATTAGAGAAGTTTTATGATTTTCAAGATAAATTCAAAAAATCGGTCAACTGTAAAACCAATAGTTCCTCTTTATCATATGAAAAAGTAAACTTAGGAACTAATGACAATCTGCAGTGCATTAATTTAGGGGTTGGGTGTTCTGAACAAGAAACAGCTGCATTTATTAAATTGTTTAAATAATTTAAATATGTTTTTACGTGGACGTATGATGACCTTAAAACTTTTGATCCTAACATCATACAACACATCATTCCTATGAAACCCCAAACCTTACACTTTCAACAAAAATTAAGGAAAATGCACCCTAAGCTCGAACCGACCATTAAAAAAGAATTAAATAAACTCCTAAATGCTAAGATAATTTTCCCAATTAGGCACACTCAATGGGTTTCTAACCTTGTCCCTGTCTGGAAGAAAAGTGGGAAATTCGACTATGCGTCGATTTTCGAAACCTTAATAGAGCGTCTGACAAAGACAACTATCCTGTCTCGCCCATGGAACAGATCCTTCAACAGGTATCTGGTTCTGAGAGGCTATCTTTATTGGATGGTTTCTCAGGGTACAACCAAGTCCTGATGTCTCCTCCAGACCAACTTAAAACTACCTTCCACACTCCATGGGGCACCTACGCTTATTGGAAAATTCCCTTTGGATTGATTAATGTCGGTGCCACTTTCTAGAGAGCGATGGACATCGCTTTCCAAGGCCTAATCAATCAGTCCATCGTAGTTTACTTAGATGATGTTACTGTATTTTCAAAAAACAAAATCGATCATCTATCTCATTTGAGAGCCGTTCTACAACGATGTCGTAAATACAGCATTTCCTTGAATCCTAAAAAATCCATATTTGCAGTAGAACAAGGTAAACTCTTAGGATTTATTATGTCAAGCAAAGGGATGATTATTGACCCAGAAAGGACTCAAGTCATCTTGAAACTCCCCCCTCCTACCTCCAAAAAGTCTATGCAGTCTTTCTTAGGCCAGATAAACTTTGTCAGGAGATTCGTCCCCAGTTTCTCCGAAATGGTTAGACCTTTACAGAATTTAATTAAGAAAGATGCACAATATCATTGGGGACCCTTAGAAAATCAAGCTTTCAATTCAATAAAAAAGGCCATAATAGACGCTCCTTCTCTCATGAGCCCCGACTTTTCGCAAGACTTCACGCTCTACACATTTGCTTCTAACCATTCCTACGTTGCCATCCTAACTCAAAAGAACGCTGAAAACAATGAAGTACCCATTGCCTTTATGAGCTCTGCTTTCAAAGGTGTGGAACTTAATTACCCAACAGTAGATCCACAAGACTACATTGTTTTCAAAGCAGTCAAGCACTTCCGGTCTTATATTTTGAAATCCAGGACGAAAATCATTGTCCCTTACCTCGCCGTTAGGAATCTGTTGGTACAAAAAGAATTAGGAGAAAAGAGGGCAAACTAGGTTACCACCTTACAGGAGTACAACATAGAAATTACCCCAGCACAGATAGTGAGAGGCCAAGGGTTATGCAAGTTAGTTGATGATTCAGCAGCAGGACAATAATAAGAAAACGATATGTCCAACCTAGGACAACACAATCAAAATGCAATCTGCTATGCACAAAACTCTGTTATCCTGTGGTATGATGATATAAAATTCTGTCTTGAACATGGGTCAGCCCCCCGTCACCTGGACCCCACTAAAAGAAGAGCGTTAAGATTAAAGTCTGCCTCCTTTCATTTGGTTAATGGTATTCCGTTTCGTCAAAATTTTGATGGCGTACTGATGCACTGTCTTGAGAAAGACGAAACAAAAAAAGTCTTACTAGAATTGCATGCAGGAGAAGCTGGTGGGCATTTTGGTGGTGACACCACTGCCCATAAAGTTTTGAGAGCCGGTTATTACTGGCCCACACTTTTTAGAGACGCCCATGCCTTGTGTTGCAAGTGTATTATTTGTCAAAAAGCATCCGGGCGGATACAGAAACCAACCTTTCCTTTGCAGCTTGTTTCAGTAGACTACCCTTTTCAGTAGTGGGGCCTTGATATTATAGGCCCAACCGATCCTCCATCCTCACAGCAGCACAAGTTTATCATAACAACCACAGATTATTTCACCAGGTGGTCTGAAGTTGCCGCATTAAGAACTGTGAATACCAGTCAGGTAATTGCCTTTTTAAATTCGAATATTATTACTTGTTTTGGTATCCCTGACTGTTTAGTATTCGATAACACCTCTTATTTTTCATCTCTTGATATGAGCGAGTTCGCTCTAGAAAAAGTAATTAAATTGAAGTATTCTTCTAGCTATTACCCCCAGGGCAACGGATTGGCAGAATCAACAAATAAGAACTTGATTAAAATCATCAAAAGAACAATATCTGAGAATCGCAAAAACTGGCACAATGCACTGTTAAATGCAATCTAGGCTGATAGGGTAACACCAAAAAATGTTGTAGGTAACTCTCCCTTCTTTCTTGCCTATGGCAGGGAAGCAATTCTGCCACCACACATTCTTCTTCCCTCACTATAGCTATCACAGAAAATACAA
>SNQJ01S0118872.1:9319-27445 GCA_010110895.2 Picea sitchensis
AAGGGCTAGAAGAATTGCAGGGAGGGTAAAATTTTCCTTTGGGAGCATAGGATTTGTTCGTAGTATTGATGATCATGACATCTTCTAGTTTTTCAAAATATAAGACAACAATGGTAGTTTCTGGTCTTTTACCAAAGATCTTATCTTTGGCACTCTTTCTTACCTCACATGCGTCTTCCTCATGGTGTTCCTTGCAGAAGTTACACCAACTTCGAGGAAAGATAGCTTTAGGCTGAAAATTATTTTCAATTGGATATCTAAAGAGGGGTGCAGAAAAGGTTGAAGCTCCAGGGGTGAGAGGGGAGACAGTTCATTTTTTCTCATACGCTATCATATGATTATTCATATCTTGTACTAGCTGTAAGAGGGTGGACATGTCTGTCTGTTTAACTGACTCTCCCCGTGGAAGACTTGTTCTTTTAAGATGTTCTTCATAATCTAAACAAGTATGCAGTGTGGAACCGAGATTATCAATGGATTTTTCCTCGAGCCTATGAGGATAGGGGGAAGGTAATTAATTGTAGTAATGCATGAAAGTGGCTTGGTTCTGAGGTCGAATGAGTTCATGGATTTGATTGTATAACTTAGTGAACCACAAGTTGAAGGACTTGATGGTCTCACCATCCTTATAGCCGATGTTATTGTATTCCCATAACTTCTTGGCTAGGCTTTTTGATTGCCCATAGGTGGATCTGAACCAATAAACTAACTCCTCCCAAGTAGAAAAAATCTTAGGAGGAATGTCAAAGAAATAGGCCGCAATATTCCTTTCTAAGGAATTTACGAATAAGTGCATGTAAGTATCATTATCATTGGCCCCTATGTTGTGACAAGCATTAGAAAATTCCACTAGGTGTTTGTTTGTAGTGACAGTGTTATTTACTGAAAACCTAGGGAGATGCTCTTTGAATTTAGGAAGTGGACGAGTAGCAGGTGCTAGGTTAAGTGGAGAGGACACATTCCATGGTGTGGTTGTGGCATCTTCTTCAAACTGAAAAAGTCCATACTTTTTAATGACTTTGGTGGGATTTGTGGTAGATTGGGCATGGATATGGTGGCTATATAAGCTACAAATCACTGCCAAAAATGAAGACTGAGAGGATGAAGCACTTCCAGTGCCACCGGAGCCACCACTAGATTCCGTCTTGTGTATGATAGGTGAGGGATAAAAAGATGAACTTGACGAATCAGACAAAGTTATCCTTAGAGCACTTTGTTGGGTTGACAACACAATGTTCCTCCTTCCTATCTCAACAATAGGATTAATTTCAGGTGATAAGTCTCTTCTTCTTCTAGAAACGCGAGAGTCTAAGGACATGAAGAAAGACCAAAACTGAAGGATCAAGAAGGTTACTGTTGATTTCTAGTTTGTCTATGTCTAGCTTCCCAATGTTCCTGTGCACTAATATCTCGTTCAATTGCTGCCCATGGATGATTTAGCTCAACATGAGTATTGGTAGTGTCTAAAATGGTATTAAATAGGTTCAAATCAATGCTGGTCTGATCTTGAAGACCAGGCTCAATATTGGGCTACCTTGCAACAGGCATAGTCATTAAGAAATAAAAATAGTCAAAGAATCAAAATTAGAAAAATAGATGTATCGATGCTAATCAAGCATAAAATTAACCAGAGAGATATTGAAGATCTCCCAAGTATGGTCACCGAATAAATGTTGAGGAAAATATATGAAATGATCTTACTCAAGCATTTTCAGATTCTACTTGGCTAAAGAAAAATATATGAGAATATCACCCTATGTTTATAGCCATCAAAATTAATATCCTAACTCACAAGTATTGATTACAAGTGCTTAGGCTGTTTTTTTTTATAAATAAAAGCTTGCTGAAAAATTCATTATTTGTGTGTTTTTCTAAACATAACAGATGCTAAAATAAATACAGAGACAGAAGTAAAGATACCAAGTAGATAAGCAAGACAGATGATACATAAAGAAATTATTTATTTCATTCCAATTCATCAAAGAGTCATTCTCTTTACAAAATTTCATGAAGAAGTTTTGGACCAAAGTCAAACTTAGACGTCCTCGATGAAACATACAAAATGACCTTTGATAGAAAATAAAACACTGAACTCTAAAAGCTGGATCAACTTTCCATAGATTGTTTCCCACTTGACTCTGCACAATATCCTTTGTCACTCATGAAAACTAATTAAAAAACAGACAAGTCTACACAGACTATCAAAGATAGATCAACACCTTTGAAAAACAAGTGTCTGAATGATGTAATTCAACCCTGAATCTTGTTGTCTACAATAAGACCCTGCTATCATAAAAAAGAATTAGGATTGTGATAAATTAAGGAATGAATGAAAAATGAACTATCTCAACACAAACTTAAAGAGCAAACCTTAGTATGATTCTCTTTCTATCCCCCCCTGTTCCTCCCTTTCCTTTTTCCTTTAAGCAAATTAGAATTGGTTGAAGTTGTTGAACTACTTCATTAGTTAAGTTAACGAAAAACTCAACCAACTTTTTAGTTAGGGGGAAAAGTAATAAATCATAATAAGGTTTTTAAATAAATAATAACTAGTAGATGGGTCTGCTTGTGACTCCCCTTTAGCTCCTAACAATCATAACATAACTAGTTAATTAAACAAAAACATTCCTCCTTGTGACTCCCATTATCACATTCATGTTTGACAATTTATCTCATGGATATTTGAAATTATTTTCAAAAAAATATATTACTCATATATCCCCAAAAAACCATGTTGTCCAAAACTTTTGAAGTCAATTGTCACCAATAATAAATAAAATAAAAATTAGAATCCATATTTTCCAGTCTGTGAGGCAATCTTTCCCTTGTCGCTGCTATCACCCTTCAATCTCTCTGGATTTTCCTTAGGCTATGTAGAGCCTTTAGGCCTAATCTTGTTGATCACATGAGAGAAATCGTCCCTCAAATGCATGCGAGAGGACACAAATTTATCATAATCATTTGAAGATGAGGAAGGGGCAACAATGGCTTTCCCTTTGTCAGGAGCATGGTGGGCCTCGATTTTCAACCTTTTGCTTGAAAAGATCATACCTGTATGCATGATTGATTAACAAATAGTTCCTTTAACAACCATACATGACAACTCCTTAAAAATATGAAATAAATTTTGGCTCAACAACATATCAGACTCATGCAATCCAATCCATACAAATTGTTTAACTGTTGTCAATGAGAAGGGGGTGAACAAAATGTTCTGGGATATGTGAGGGGTTTGTAATGAGCAAAAAATGTTAAAATGAGGGGAAAAGAACATGGTTACTGCTCACAAACAACAACAATCAACTGAAATGTAAACCAAAGAACACATCACTGTAATCCATCCCTGTGATCTTAAACTGTCACAATATTGAGCTCTTATTAACTGTAATTAATTTTTAGGAACAAAGAGTGAGTAATGAATATGGGAAGGCGATGGGGGTTGTAATTAGCGAAAAATGAAAAAAAATGGTTGGGAAGGAGAGTGACTATATTAAATTCAAAAGATCCAACACTTAATCAACTACTGTTCATAATTTAATCACTTATGTGTATTAACTTGCTCATAGTTTGCAATTAAATCTTTAACACAGTATCATCAAACTCAAAACAATATGCCTTCCAAATAACATGTATAAGAGTTTTGTTTCTTCTCATTTGTCCATTTAATGTTTTAAAACAATTTCCAAATTAACACACAATCACTTATTTCCACTCTGTTCAGCATCAAAACATCAGCCACTATCCATGAATTTCTTTAATCAAGCACAGACACAAAAATGTGCCCAATTCCATCCCTCAATTCCATTTAACAATTAAATTGTAACGAGACCATACTGTGACAGAACCCGTGCCCATATCTGATACAATGCATGATATCCATCAAACATACACAGTATATAGCCAAAACACTATCATCAATATTTCAAATTACAATAATCTCATTTTGCCCTTTAAACACACAGTAACAACAACCATCATTTCAACTTATATGATGCTGTAGGATACACAAACCATTCAACCAAATGCAAGAGAATTTGCATGACTTTTCATGTCTAATTACTCTGAATCAAAACATCAAATGATGCTGAGCTATCAATCCAATACAGGGAGACAACAACTGTATGCCCAATTCCATTTCTCAAATCAACCAATTTAAACCATGCTGAACTATCGAATCATATGCCACAATAAAATATTACAATGATTATACACCAATCATAAAAACCACTGTGGAAGCTATTAACATAGATGACCAATAATCAACCACTGTCAAAGATACTCCACCAACTCATAAGAGTCAAACATGTGCCCAACAGAATATAATTGGCTCCAAAAACAGGTTTTGAATAATCAAGGTTTCGCTTTGTGGAACCAACACAGGGAGATTGGAGTCGGCCACCAACAACAGGTGATAACTTTTGAGACAAGATGGTGGGAACATATTCCATATCACCAATGGATTTACAAGACAAAGTGACCGTTCACCAGGTAGGAAAGACTATGAACAAAGGAACAAGGGATTCATATTGGTTCGTAATAACACCGAGAACACACAGGGTATAACTCTCGTGGTTTTCCCAATCAACCTGAATAATGATGATATAAATAGATCCATGAAATAACAATCAACCTTAAGCGAGCCCCTTGGTAATAGCCATCACAACCCACCACACAAACATCAATAACATGAACGAGCCCATACCCAGGTGAAACGATACATAGTGTCACAAGTGTTGGACATATTGTTATTAATGTATTGTCATTGATGTCAACAACTGATGATGCACCTAAATCTCAGAAGGGAAAACATGATGCAAAAACATGATCGGGATCAAAATCCCCACAGGACAAACATGACTGTTGATACACATGCACCAAATCAATGACAAGGATGAATTGCGGAGATCAAAAGAAGAATTAAACAAATCGATAGTTCCAATCCCTCAATTGGTCTAGATTGTCAAATCTCATAAACTCAAATATCGACGACTATGGTTGATCCAACAAACAATCAGATTAATTCGGATTAAGTCGTGACCATTGGATGCGCAAGCGCCAGATCAACGACAAGGATATATTGCAGAGAGCAAAAGGAGAATTAAAAATCATTCTATTTCCAATACCGCAATTAGTTAGGACCGTCAGATCTTATAGCTTCAAATATTGGCGATTGTGGTTGACTCACCAACAAACACACAAATTCAAATTGTAGATCTTGGGTGACGAATTAAATCACTCACAAGTTGTGGTTCCACAATCATCCTTGATCGTTAATATGATTAGAGAGTCTTCACAACTGTTGGATCACTTTAAGTGGAAGGATAGGATAAGCGGGGCAAAAAGGGTTGAGAATTCGAATACCTAAATTTTCGTCAGCCGTCAAATCAAATTAAGTGGAAGGATAGGATAAGCAAAGATGGAGGGCCATTAGATTTAAATCAAGTCAAAGCAGCATCGCAAACATATCGAGTTGTTGATCTAAGATCTTTATCAAACAAACATCATTCATTTCGGGTTAAGATATGTGAGGAGGTTACGCTTCAGGAATCTCATTTCTGAAGAATTGTAAAGTCAAGATATCGAATTACCCGAAGTCCCGAAAGATGAATTTTTGAAGTCACTCTCAGCTGTCGATCTGAGAGACATTTCAGATAGTATTCTGACCGTTAAGATCAAGGCGATGAATATGTGTCACATTGGGAGATATATTAGTAGACCATGTCAGCAAGAACATGTGACAGACCACATCAACAGACCATGACAACAAGGACACGTGGCACAGTCAGATAATGACAAGTGTCAAGATGAAATCAACATATGAGGTACATGTAAATCATGAATCTAAGTGACACGTGCCTACCACTTGGTTCGTTCCATGTCATCAAGTGATGTCAGCAAGTTACGTCACTTCGAGATTTTTACGTCGGGAGTTTCACCACCAGCAAATGCCCAAAGTCCCGAAGTCTCGAATGCCAAAGTCTCGAAGTGGACATGAGTCGTCTGATCTGAAAACTACTTCAAGTGCATTCTCAACCGTTGATCAAAATACAGTGGAAGGATATCGTAAGTAGAATAACCGAAGTAAATGGTGGCCATCCGTCTCAATGCTTGATTAAGTCCCAGTCATTGGAGTAAGCAATGAAATGATAAGTGTAAGGATCGAATCTGACCATTGATCTGGTTTCATGAAATAAACATGAAACATCTGATCTATTCGGTGAAATTGTGTTCAGAATATTTGAAAGGAAAAAGTCCCAAACGGTGAATTACCGAAGTCTCGATAGTCATCCGTTTCATCGAGAGATTAAATCGTGACCATTGATTTTGATAAGCGCTCAAGCGCTCGTTTGACCTAGCGTCGGGTCACCGTCGTTGGTCATATGGAATGAAATATATAAAGGCAAAAGATAATGCATCACTAAAGTTGATAAGCTCATGGTTTTGTGTTATTGGTCACATGTAATGGTTTGAAGGAAGCGCCTCTGTAGAACTCGGTTTCTGAAATAATTGCAGAGATTCAGGATTGAGTTAAAAGATGAAATTGATCCATATCTGTGATCAATTTATGAAAATCCTTCACGGTTAAGTTAGATGAAGAGGTGCGATGGTGCAAACAAAGGGACACAATGTTTCACACTCACGCCATTTTGAATAATATATAAACAAGAAAGAGTGGTGAGAAGAAGGTATCTCTGCAGTTTAGATCAGAAGATAAAAAACAAAAGTAGATTCCAAGAAGGAAAGTGAAAGATACTTATGCAGTGAGGGTGGAAGGGAGGAGCATGGAAGGATTCATATCCTTACCAAAAAAATTGCGATTTACAAGGGAGTTGGTGCTTCCTAGGGTTGGTGCCCTAAATACAAGGGAGTTGGTGCTTCCTAGGGTTGGTAACCTATTACACATGAAATTTTCACACCTAGGTACCTCGCCCTAAGTGTCGTAAAGTGTCGTATAAGTGTCACATACACCTTGACACCATGGAATAACCTATGTCACAATCCCTAGTCAATGTGGAGGAGGAATATATTACATGAAGGCAAAAATACCAAGTACACATGAATTTTTATTAATATTCATGGAAAAGAAATCGATTAAGTGTGCAAATCAAGTGCACATGAATTATTATTAATATTCATGAAAAAGAAAGTAATTAAGTGTGAGAATCCACCTCACATTTGGTTTCCTATTTTTTAGGGAAGGTGGAGGATCTCATGGATGGTTGAAATATTTCCTCCTTAAAATCCGAGGATCTCATGGATGGTTGAAATATTTCCTCCCTTAAAATCCTTTGAGAGATATTTCCTCCCCAAAATCCTTAAGAGATATTTTCTCCTAAATATCCGAGATCCCTTTCTTAGTGGATCCAATGAGAGATTCTTCCATGGTGGTTAAGTCTCTAAATCTTATATAATGAGGGATTTCCATGAGGAGGAGGAGATGGAGATTCGGAGAATTATACCAAACTTATGATCTCATGAGTGGTATGTCATTTTGAGCATCAACATTTTGTGTGTGGACTGTTTAAGCAAGGGTTTGACAAGGGGAACTTGATGAAGCTGCTGCACTCACATCTATTGTTGTAAGTTTTCTTCATTGTTGTTCTCATTAATATAATATGCTTGGCCCGTTTCTTTCAATTCTATGTTTGATCTCACATGAATTTGTCTCTAATAGATAGATCTATTTTGAACTAATCTCAGTAGAGTAGGAAGTGGTTTGTACTTTTGTTTGTCTACAGGGCTTATAGAGGAGCTTAAGATTGGAGCTCAACTTCGACTGTGCAGGGACAAACACCGGTAAAAGGTACTTCTTTTCTCCTTCCTCCTCACACATTAGTTTATCTAGATCTAAAAGGAAGTCAATGTCCATGATAAGCATCTTCTGTCTTAAGAGTTAAGAGTCTAGCTCTCAAGAGGATATCTACCTGTCCGCAGGGAGATTTTCCTTCAACATACCCTAAAATCGAGGGAGTTGGTGCTTCCTAGGGTTGGTGCCCTGAATAAGGGGATTGGTGTCTCCTAGAATTGGTGCTCTAAAGAGGATTGGTTTCCTTCACTATTCTTTATAAAACTTGTAATTGATGTTACATTTATTTATATAATTGATTTTTCATACAATTCATTGTTGATTTATTGTGGTGATCAATAAAATATAAAAAGTAACTACTAATTGTTGAAAAAGGGTAATACTGATTCACCCCCCCCCCCTCAATATTCCAACAATTGGTATCAAAGCAGGTGCCTTCAGAACATTCTAACAACTGAGAGGTAGATCCTATAGATGGATCAACAAGAGGGAATGTCTAACAACAAAGCACCATTGTTCAATGGAGGAGGCTATTCTTTATGGAAGATAAGAATGAAAAACTTCTTGTTGGCTCTTGGTTTTGATATCTGGAAAATTGTTGTAGATGGTTACATTGCACCAACTGATCCACCCAAAGAAGTTGCAAGAAAGAAAATATGTAATAACAATTCAAGAAAAGTTAATGGAATTCTAGGAGGGTTGACTAATTCCATATGTGTGAAGGTTATGCATTGTAAATCAGCCAAATAAATCCAGGACAAGTTGGAGGTTGTATATGAAGGAGATGACAAAGTCAAGGAATCCAAACTACAAACCTATAGAGCTAAGTTTGAAAATTTGAAAATGAAAGAAGAAGAAAACATTGCTGAATACTTTCATAGAGTATATGAAGTGGTCAATTCAATCAGAGCAGCAGGAGAAGAACTTGAATATAAACCTATTGTGCAAAAAATACTAAGGTCATTACCTATGAGATATTATGCCAAGATCTCTTCAATTGAAGATATGTATGATCTTGACACACTCACAGTTGATAAGCTCCATGGAATTTTTACAACAATGAAATGAGAACAAAGAATAATAAATCATCAAAAAGGGAAACAACCTTTAAAGCATCTAAAGTGAGGCAGGAGCAAAAGACCAAATATGATTTATCAGATATATTTGATGAAGAAACTGCAAACTTCATAAATAAACTCAAGAAAGGGACAGGGAAATACAAAGGGAAGTTTCCTCTAATATGTTTTAACTGTGGAAAAATTGGACACTTTGCCAATAAGTGTCCCTATCCTAAGCAGGAGGAAAGTAATCAGAAGAAAACTCAAACTGATAGTAAAAAACAGTTCTACAAGAAAAAGAAAATGTTTTTTACCCAAGAATACAATATCTCATTAGTAGAAAATGAAGAAGACGAACTAGAGCTTCTATTTATGGGGATAAAAAATCAAGATGATAGTCATTCAGAGGATGAAGAAGAAGTAAAATTAGAAGAATAAATCCTTAGTGTGATTGAAGAACTAAGTAAAACCAAAAAACAAAATAGGGTACTAATGGAAGAGCTACTAGAAATTAAAGAAGATACTAAATCAAGAGAGAGGGAAGTTTCCAAAACTGTCAAAGAATCATAACAAATCATCAGTGATTTAAAATCCCAACTCCTGGAAACTAATAAAATTGGAGAAGTCATTTTACAACAACTAAATAATAAGAAACAAGTATGTGAGAAACTAGAAGCTCAGATTAAGCTGCTAACAGGTGAAATTGAGAAATAGAAAAAGGGATCACAATTTGAAAATAGTTCAAAAATATTGGATGAAATTCTTAGTAGTCAAAGGTAACCAAACAACAAGACTGGTTTGGGATACACTCAAGACTCAACTTCTACATTACAAGGATTTGCCAAGAAAAAAATTAGTTATGCAGATACTCTGAAAAATTCATTAAAAAGGGAGGATAACCAGGCAAAAATGATGCCATTGAAAACTGTTACACATAAATAGAAATCAATACTCCCTACTAGAGTAAAAAAGGACAAGATAAATACAATCATCAGAAGGAATCCTCCTAATTATCTATTTATTGGATATTGTGTTAGAAAAATAGGACCGCGGAGCAATAAAATAAAACAAATGCGGAAACAAAACACAGAAGATACACAATACAATAGAGACACAAATTTACATGGTTCACCCAGTGTGGGTTACGTCCACCAAAGAAATTTCCAGGTCCTTCCTTTATTATTATCCAACAAATGAAGGGATACAACCTACAACAAAACCTGTTGTAACTTCCTCTTCTTTCTCTCACAGTCGCCTCTCTCAGAATACAATACTCACCATAATGCATAGCCGCAATACATTTCCCCCATAACAGAGGGTTGCCTTCTAGGGAAAAAAACCCTAACATAATTTCTACTGTTAAATCTGTGACCTTATAATGAACGGTCCAGATTTATAATGAAATTGCAATATACATTTACAAGGCAATTTTTCCTTCGGGGGCTTTGTCCCCGAATCCCCATCGGGGGACGCTACCCCTGAACCCCCTAGCCGGGGGGATAGCCCTCCTGGACCCCGCAGAGGGGGTACCCCCCCTCTGTACTCCCTTGCATTGAAGAGTGTACATACTTCTGGGGTGTAAAGTCTTCATGGGGTATAAACACGGTTGAAAGCAAGGACCTATGAGTTAGGAAGATAATTAGACTCCACAACCAACATATTGTTACTCTTGCAATAATTTTGGACATAAATTAGTACACTACAAAGCTTATGTACAACACAATTGTAGAAATGACCAAAGATATTAAAACAATGAGTACAATGCAAAGAAGAGAAACTATAACTCATTTTCTCCTTTGCAAAGCACCAATAGTGAATGCCAAAAATGCAACAACTATGGTCACAAAACCAATAAATATTCCTATTAATCAAAATATATGGAAGAAAAGACAAATAGAGTGCAAAGTAGCCTTATATGAAAAAAAACAAGGATGTTAGTGGTATATTGACAATGGATGTTCCAAACACATGACTGGAGATCAAACTAAATTTCTCAAGTTAAATGAGAAAGGAAAAGGAAAAGTAACCTTTGGAGATAACATTTTAGCCAAGATACTGGGAAAAGGTATTATTAGGTTAGGAAATAATAAAACTAAAGAAGAAGATGTACTTCTGGTAGAAAATATCAAACCTAATCTCCTAAGTGTAATCCAAACATATGATCAAGGTCACATACTTGCTTTTGATTCTCAGATATGTGAGATTAGAAAAAGGGACACTCGAAAGCTAGTGGCAGTCGCACCAAGAACATCTAGCAATGTGTACATCTTTAATATAGATGAAGAAGATAGATGTTGTTTAAGCCAAGTAGATGAAAGTTGGATATGGCATAAAAGGTTGGGACATTTAAGCTTTGACAACTTGATCAAAGCCAACAAGAACGAGGTAGTTAGGGACCTAGCAAAAATGATTAAGCCTTCAGATCCCATTTGTAAACATTGCCAAATAGGAAAGCAAAAAAGCAATTAGTTTCAAAAAAAAAGAACACTCCACAACAAAACCATTAGAGCTTATTCAAACAGATCTATGTGGACCTACCAGAACCAAAATCACTTATGGTGAACATAATTTTATGTATATTGTTGATGATTACACAAGACTGACCTGGGTTTTCTTTTTAAAGGAAAAATCAGAAGCCTTTGAGAAATTCAAAACATTTAAAGCTCTTGTAGAAAATGAAACAGATCTCAAAATTAAATGTCTAAGATTAGACAATGGAGGATAATTCACCTCTAAAGAGTTCACTCAATTATGTGAAAACCATGGTATCAAAAGATATTTTTCAACCCCTAGGACTCAACAAAATTTAGTGGTAGAAAGGAAAAACATAACAGTTCAAGAAGCTGCAAGAACTATGCTAAATGAAGCCAAACTTACAGAAATTTTTTGGAGAGACACAATTCACACAACAGTTCACATACTTAATAGAGCTCAATTGAGACCCAATCATGAAAAAACCCCTCATGAACTATGGTTTGGGAGGCCAACCTCTGTAAAACACTTCAGAATTTTTGGAAGTAAATGTTGCATAAAGAATGACGGAGATAACCTAGGAAAGTTTGACCCAAGATCTGATGAAGGAATATTCTTAGGATACTCATCTAATAAAAGGGCATACATATGTTATAATATCAAACTACTAAAAATAGTGGAAAGCACAAATGTAAAAATAGATGATCTAAAAAATGACATATCCCAAGGCTTTGTTAAAAAATCTCAACAAAAGGATGATGATATAAAATCACAACAAGAGGAGGATGATGTAGAATCTCAGCAAGAAAATGTTGATGAAACACAAGAAAATGAACCACACACTAATGAACAAAACAATGAAGAAACTCCCTTGCCAAGAGATCCATAAAAAGGAGTTCAAAAGAATCATCCTGAAAGCCAGATCATTGGAGATAAAAGTACAGGAGTAGAAACAAGAAGGAGACTAGCCTTTGACTCAGAATAAATAATGCTATCCTTAATTGAACCTAAGTCCATTAAAGAATATCTCAAAAGTAAATATTGGATAAAGTCAATGAATGAAGAACTAGATCAAATAGAAAAGAATCAGACTTGGGAACTAGTTCCAAGACCCAAGAACAAGAATGTGATAGGAACTAAGTGGATCAAACACTGTATAGATCAATGATTGGAAGTTTACTCTACTCAACAACAACGAGACTTGACATCATGCAGGCTGTAGGACTTGTGGGGAGATTTCAATCTACACCTAGGGAATCTCACTTAAAAGCAGTAAAAATAATATTCAGATACCTTCAAGGGACCCTAGAACTTGGATTGTGGTATCCAAAAGATAAAAGTTTCAACCTAATTGCATATACTGATGTTGATTGGGGAGGTATCATAGATGATAGAAAAAGCACCAGTGGAGGAGAATTTTTCTTGGGAAAAATTCTAGTGGCATGGTCAAGCAAGAAACAAACATCCACATCTCTTTCTAGAGCAGAGGAAAAATACATTGCTGTTGCATCCTATTGCACACAAGTCCTTTGGATGAAACAAACTTTAGAAGACCTACAAATAAAATATAACAATACTATTACTATTAACTATGACAACACTAGTTCCATAAGAATCTCTAAAAATCTAGTGATGCATTCTAAAACTAAACACATACCGATCAAATACCATTTTATAAGAGATCAGGTTACCCAGAAGGTGGTCAAAATAATGTATGTAGACACCAAAGAACAGATTGCAAACATTTTCACAAAACCTCTGCCCATGAGTACTTTTGAGAATCTCCAACATAAATTAGGAGTAATTCAAAAACCCCATTAAAATCGAATAGTCATGGGAGCATTACCCTAGGGGGAGAAACCCTTTGCCATTGATGTCAAAGGGGGAGAGTAACTTCATAGAGAAAAACATCATCACAAGGGGAGTATGTATGAAGTTAGAATGCTTCCCTCAATGACAAAGGGGGAGATTGTTGGACATATTGTTATTGATGTATTGTCATTGATTTCAATAGCCGATGATGCACATGAAGATCAGAAGGGAAAACACAGTGAAAAATGTGATCGGGATCAAAATGCCCATAGGAAAAACCAGGACCATTGATACGCATGCACCAGATCAATGACATGGATGAATTGAAGAGAGCGAAAGAAGAATTAAACAAATCGCTAGTTCCAATCCCTCAATTGGTCTAGATCTCTAGATCTCATAAACTAGAATATCGACGACTATGGTTGATCCAACAAAAAATCATATTAATTTGGATTAAGTCATGATCATCAGATGCACAAGTGCCAGATCAACGACAGAGATAGATTGCAGAGAGCGAAAGGAGAATTAAAAATCGTGCTATTTCCAATCCTACAATTATTTAGGACCGTCAGATCTTATAGCTTCAAATATTGACAATTGTGGTTGACTCACCAACAAACACACAACTTCAAATTACGGAGCTTGGGTGATGAATTAAATCACTCACAAGTTGTGGTTCCACAATCATCCTTGGTCATTAATATGATTTGAGAGTCTTCACGACCATTGGATCACTTTAAGTGGAAGGATAGGATAAGCAGGGAAAAAAGGGTTGAGAATTCAAATACCCAAATTTCTGTCAGTCGTTGGATCAAATTAAGTGGAAGGATAGGATAAGCAAATATGGAGGGTTGTTGGATTTAAATCAAGGAAAAGAAGCATCGCAGACAATTGAGTCATCGATCTAAGATCTTGATCAAACAAACATCACTCATTTCGGGTTAAAATATGTGAGGAGGTTATGCTTCAGGAATCTCATTTATGAAGAATTGTAAAGTCGATATATCGAATTACCCGAAGTCTCGAAAGCCAAAATTTCGAAGTCACTCTCAGCCGTTGATCTGAGAGACATTTCAGATAATATTCTGACCATTAAGATCAAGGAGATGAATATGTGTCACATCGGGATATCTACATCAACAGACCATGTCAACAATAGCATGTAACAGACCACGTCAGTAGACCATGACAACAAGGACACGTGGCACAATCAGATAATGGGAAGTGTCAAGATGAAATCGATAGATGAGGTACATGTAAATCATGAATCTAAGTGACACATGGCTGCCACTCGGCCCATTCCATGTCATCAAGTGACATAAGCAAGTTATGTCACTCTGAGAGTTTTACTTTGGGAGTTTCACCACCAAAAAATGCCGAAAGTCCCGAAGTCCCGAATGTCGAAGTCCCGAAGTGTACATAAGTTGTCTGATCTGAAAAATACTTTGGGTGCATTATCAACCGTTGATCAAAATATAGTGGAAGGATAGCGTAAGTAGAATAGCCAAAGTACTGAAGTAAATGGTGGCCACCCATCTCAATGCTTTATTAAGTCCCAACCATCGGAATAAGCAATGGAAGGATAAGTGTAAGGATCGAATCTGACCATTGATCTGGTTCTGCGAAATAAACGTGAAACATACGATCTGTTCGACGAAATCGTAATCAAAATATTTGAAAGGAAAAAGTCCTGAAGTATCAACAATGATCCATTTCATCGAGAGATTAAATTGTGACCGTTGATTTTGATAAGCGCTCAAGCGCTCATTTGGCCTAGCATCGGGTCACCACCATTGGTCATATGGAATAAAAGATATAAAGGAAAAAGATAATGCTTCTCTAAAGTTCATAAGCCTGTGGTTTTGCGTTATCGGTCACATGTAATGGTTTGAAGGAAGCACCTCTGCAAAACTCGATTTTTGAAATAATTGCAGAGATTCGAGATCGAGTTAAAAGATGAAATTGGTCCATATCTGTGATAAATTTATGAAAAGACTTCACGGTAACAATAATTAAATGTGATTATGGTTAAGTTAGATGAAGAGGTACGATGGTCCAAACAAAGGGACACAATGTTTCACACTCACGCCATTTTGAAGAATATATAAACAAGAAAGAGTGGTGAGAAGAAGGTGTCTCTACAGTCCATATCAGAAGATAAAAAACAGAAGCAGATTCTAGGAAGGAAAGTGGAAGATACTTATGCAGTGAGGGTGGAAGGGAGGAGCATGGAAGGATTCATATCCTTACCAAGAAAATTTTATTTTGTAAGGGAGTTGGTGCTTCCTAGGGTTGGTGTCCTAAATACAAGGGAGTTGGTGCTTCCTAGGGTTGGTGCCCTAAACTCGAGGGAGTTGGTTCTTCCTAGGGTTGGTGCCCTATACAAGGGGATTGGTGTCTCCTAGATTCGATGCTCTAAATAGGATTGGTGTCCTTCACTATTCTTTATAAAACTTGTAATTGATGTTAAATTTATTTATATAATTGATTTTGCATACAATTCATTGTTGATTTATTGTGGTGATCAATAAAATATAAAAAGTAACTACTTATTTTTGAAAAAGGGTAATACTTGTAACATCCTCGGCCATCATGGGCTAGGTAATTCTACCAACACAACCTTAAAGTTTTCTTTTACTACTCTGATCTGTGACAACTCCAACCTTAAGCTACTGAGCTATGCCACACAAAGATACTTGTGGAAAAACATACACATCCATTAAACATAGAATGATTATCATACATATATATAAAATAATAATGCTGAAATAACAATAAGCCTACACATGCAACATATACAACATACACAAGCAATACTCATCAATTACAACATAAGTACCATTAAACAACATGTAAATTAACATAAACTAGGTACTTATCTTTTATTAGAAGACCACCAATTGCGTACAGACCTTCCACGAACCTCCTAGTCATAGACCACGCTGCTCATCAAGCTCAACAATGGGTCACCCCCAAGCTGGGACTAAGCTCCACCCAGGGCAAGGGAATCCTAGACTAGGTTGAGGTTACATGAAACTGCATAGTGTAATGGGAAGGATTCTCTCCAGGAGCCTTCTTACGATCACTACTCACAGACTCTCATTCCCTACATTCCTGTTCCACCCGGGAGTATACACCTTCACTGTCACACAATCCATCGACTGCTTCACCTCCCTCTCAGGGTCTCGGCAACATGCCGAATCAGGAATGATCAAAGCTTCATAGCTGGTGCTAGACTCTCTCTGGGAGAAAACCACTTCCCAACAAACTCTCTCATATGGAGAGAGCTGATCAGAGGCCTGGCAACCTGCCTCTTCAACCACGAGCTTGAAAACCCGCTTCTTCAACAAATTTCAACTCAATTCTCGCAAGGTGAGGAAAACAACCACTGGTCAATACAACTTAGAAAAACAAAAGGCAACAAGCCACACTTAGTCCAGGAACCGTGTGGCCACAACAACTCACAGTTATGACACCACACGACTCGGAAAACAAAAATCAACCACCCAAAAATGGTTAAGGTACGAACTCGGCTCTGCAGGTGTGGGTAGACTAGGTTCCCGAATCACATAGGTCAGCTTCCCTTTATAGTTTTCATAGGTGCGTCATTATGCAGAGGTCAGGCATAGAGGAAAAACGGGTTCAGACGAGCATCCCAACAAACTCGGCCAGAGGATGGAAGAATGCAAGAGAGAATCCCCAACACAACTTATTTCTTCATCTTTAACTGCATGTGCCCAGGTTGACACCTGTCTTCTTGGAGCCGCATGCACTCCACTTATCATACGTTCCTTTTCTAGGAACTTAGGACAACACTTGGTCAATTGACCACCTTAGCCTTTTAGGAAATAATAATAAATTATTATCCCCTTTATAGGTAAGCCCCCTAGCTTAGCCCCTAGGCCCAAACACTTAGCCTCCTCCCTTACCGAACCTTGTGGAAGCTTAGTCCCCCATCACTCTTTCTTCGTGGTCGGTCTACATACAACAATGTTTATATTTTATTAATGATTTTGCATAATTACATATACAAAATAGACTCCCGGCCTTAGCATCCTAGGCTCTCTGGCCTAATCATCACATAAGTCTCCTAGCTTATTATAACACTCGGCTTATTAGCCTACAAACATAATTACAATTCATAATATATCCGGGGCACGTCCTTGGGGTATTACAATCCCCTCCCCTTATTTTTTCACTGTCCTTAGTGCAACTCTTTTCAAAACATCAACACGATTTCCCAAAATCTTCAAAACGATGCAGGTATTTTGCCCGCATAGCATCTTCATGCTTCCATGTCGCATCCTCAAGACCGTACCTGGTGCACTGGACCTTTACAAGTCCTATGACTCGATTCTGGAGCTGTTTGATCTTTCGGGTCCAATATGCGCACATGATGCACTTGCAAGACACCTTCTTGCTCCACCTGAATCACATTCCAATCAATAACATGATTAGCATCAGGTATAAATTTCTTTAGCAATGAAACATGAAACACATTATCTATAGTCATGGATGCAGGTAATGCGAGCATATATGCAATGTATATATATATGTATATACATGCAATTCTAATAACATTATAAACTCTATACAAGATACAAAACATACAATAAATAGATATTTGATACTTATCTTTTGATTGAGAAGACCTTCCACATCAACATGGTCTAGACCAAGGTACCAAACCTCAACAACACTCCAACCAACAGTCTCTCCTTGTTGATTAAGGTTGGTTGTCATTGATGTCAACCCTTGAAGAAAGCCCCGTAGCACAAAGGTTTGGGTAATGGACCCAAGACTGTTTGATGTAAATATGACTCATTATTGTTTTTTCATGGTTGATAAGAATTAAATATGGATGAACTCCAAAGTGGTCCCCTTATGGTGAAAGCCATCATGGGAAGACGCTTTGCGGAGTAAGAGAACCCATGCTTAATTATGGAATAATGAGATGAAGGATAGTAAATTTGTCAA